>JAYJLZ010204055.1:0-19943 GCA_036873915.1 Tubulanus ruber | reverse complement strand
CTCAAAATGCATGTTTTATTGGAACAAAATAAACACGTATGAAAACAGCATTAATTACCTGCGAATAAACAAACAACCAAAAAAATTTTTATAGCTACGAACGACAAAATTTTTTAAAAAATAGATTATTTTAGAAGTAAATTTAAGTGCCAAAAACCCAGGAAAGCCCTTTTCCTTGCATCAAATTTTAAAAAAATCTTGGGGGGAACCCCCAGTAAGTTGCTTCGCGCCTTCGGCACTTGCGGTGATGGCTGCGCCATCACTGGAGGGAGATAATAAATTTAGAAAAAATCATGTTAACGGCCTCCCGCCCGGCTGTCTGAAAATCCTGGGCACATCCCTGATTATCCATATTTTTTTAATACATTTTGAACTAAATGTACCGGGACTTAGGTATTTGACCGATATGTAGTCTGTAGGTAGGTCCAAAATCATGCGTCAAAAGTCACCCGACAATCACACTCAATCACACTCAATCAATTTATATGACACTACTACAGTACGGTACTATATACATTACTACTAATAAGCCTTTGGATTTGATTATCATTCACATTGAACATTGAAAGTTAAGCGTAATAATTTAATGAAATAGTTTTACCATAATTTTGCTATCTTGTATGTTTTCATTCATCATCCATTATTTTTAGATTCCACCTAAAATGAAGGTCATATGAGCTGAAACCAATATTGCGAGTGACCATATCACCAGGGCATAGACTATTAGGTGACCTGTTTCTCTGCCTGGGGAGTGATCCCTAAGAAAACGGATTGATGTCCGGTGAAAATGTGTAGTTCTGTACTGCGTACTGTTCATTTTTACCTGACATTTCCCCCTCCTTAATTTTAAGGGTATAATCACACGATTTACATCCGCACATTATAAATACGTCAATTAAATAATGAATACGGGTCATCCTACAGCCTAGTACTCCAGTCTCTCTATTTTGAAATTAATTAAAGAATAATTAAAGATATGAGAGAAATATGAAAAAAAACGGGATATTTAAGGTATACCGCCCATCATTTATTAACCAAACATTAACCCACGTTCCGTTCAACTCCGTATTTTACTCAGACCTACACACTGTTGTTGTTATATAGCCTTAACACCCATGTGGAAAGTTCTTCCGGGTTTTTTTATCTTTTGATGTAATCTTTTTTATCTTCTATCATTCATCTTTAATAATGGCGCTTAATATGAACATGAACGAAGAACAGCTAAAAATGGTCGGTGATCTTGAAGTAGAAATGATGGCGGACATGTACAATCGGTAAATCGATGATTAAATAAACACATTAAATGTAATTAAATTTAATTAATTGTTCCATAAATGTCAAATGAATGTCTAACATATGCAAGCAACCATACCGTCCATAGCGCAACATGAAATGATCTAGTAAACGAAATACAACTGATATGAAAATCACTACTGAAATCAGTCATCAAAAATTCAAATTCTGAGCATTCGTTTAAATCTAATTACAAGAAAGAACTCCTGTCAAAATATTAAATCTCAATTATACATGTATCTATTAACAAGTGTATTATTTTATAAGTTTGTAATGGTTTAACATTTTTTTTATATATTTTTTTTTTCCTTTAGGGAAATTTGTACGAGTTTGACTGTTTAATTTACTATGAGTGCGTGAATGTATTTTTGTGTTTTTGTTTTTTTTTTGTTTTGTGTGTCTTATTGTCAAAGGCAATTTAGCTGTTTTTGATAGTATACATAGATATTACTATACTATAAATTTTGTATTCTTCTATACTATTGTATAATTATGGCTAGTTGTAAATTATGCTGAATAAAATTAATCTAATGTAATCTAATGATAAAGTCAATGACTAGCTAGACTACAGAATGTCGATAACTTGTCCATGTTAATTGAATACTCTATGACTTGCCAGTATTACTTACTACTTAGACTTGAGATGGCTGTCGTTTCTATTTGGTCGAGTCTTAGTTAGGGCCAATTCGGCCTTTCAGTTCGACCAATTCGGCCCCGCTTGTGCAACTACTCTACTCTATAATATTCATGATTTAGTCTTGCAGACTGATGAACTTTTTACCGATTGGATATGCGAGCCAAGTTCGTTGAACTGACGGGAATACATTCAGGCCGAGTTGGTCAATCTGACAGGAATAAAAGTGGGCCGAGTTGGTCTTATACTTGAGCTGAGTCGCTAGGCCAATCTGGCCGTACATTATTTAGTGTAATCGACACCAATATATCAGAAGTAAAGATTGTTTTTCCGTAATTATAAATCTGTCAATCTGAGAACCAATCTTACCAATGAATTCATAAAGGGACCAATTTTATCCTTATCAGGATCATAGTGAGGTGCGAAAGAATGTGCGAAAGTACTAGCTTGTCTGTTTGTTCTGCTTAAAAAAATTGTTTCTAGTTTATATTGAAATAATTAGGGTAGTGCACCATTAGGGTTTCTATGTTTCACCATAGACACTATACGAGAAGGACGTGAAGCAAAATGTGTGCTGTTTCATTCTCTTTGCGGCTTTCTGCATCTTGTCAGTTGTCACTCGTCAGCTGTCAGACACATGATAGGTAATTACTAGCCTGGCACATGGGCATTCATTGTATTGACGATCGCTGTGTGTAATCATTCTCAGCTGTAAGACTGCAAAAAAAAGATACCTTGTTTCTCAATATCAATTTCTTGCTCGGATCGATCCGATATGTTCGGGACACATAGGTTTTCCGGTCTCCGTCGAACGATGATGGCTAGCGATGAACACCTGGTGTCTTCGATGTTTGCCACGGCTTCACGTCCTTCTCATATAGTGTCTATGGTTTCACAGAAGGTAAAAATCCCCATTCTTGACATGTTGGTAAAAATCCCTACCACGCAACATAAAATATTTTATTTTCATAGTTTCAAGAGTGGGGACTACCAACTCGATATGTCACCATCCTCTATACTGCAAACAATATCATATCAGTCCAAATGGGTCATTATATCGAGGTTATACTGTATATTACTATTACATGTTGTTACATTCTGGTCAATCTTGATGACATTTCACAGCATATCACGACCTTCAGTTTGGCTTCATATAGGTTATGTATACAACCCAGTAGTGGAACAAAATATACATTAACTTGATTCTACAAATAAATATATGATTGAGCCGTGTTAGTCCCGGATAAATAATAGAAATAACTGGAAAGGCAGTACTTTAAAGACTAACTAACATTTTAATGTCACTGCTATATACTATCAGCGATAGCTCGTGACATTAAAATGTTAGTTAGTCTTTAAAGTACTGCCTTTCCAGTTATTTCAATTATTGATTCTACAAGGGTCCACGAAAACGAAATAGGCTATATCTATTATTTACTGGCTGATAGCGATAAAAATTGCTTAAAGTACATCACACAAATATCTCAAATGCCAGGAAATCGCATCAAACATCATTTTAAAAAAAATTTATTTGGCACTCGCGATTTCGGGCTGCGCCCTCGAAATTGCATTAACCCCCCTCTGAAATCCTGGCTACGTATTTGGTATCTTACTTCAGTGACAAACTCATATGATTTCTTAGTTGGAGTTAACATTGCATAAATACTGTACATGTATTTGCATATGTACCTCAAATATTGAAATTTAATTGCATTTCTACTTTGTCATGTGACTTCTTACCCTGAAGAATATACTGTTTGACAAATTTCTGATAAGTGATTTTGTCTGTATTTGTAGAATGACAACATCATGCCATAAAAAATGTGTTCCCCCGAAGTACAAGGATCCAGATCTAAGTAAAGGTGAATGTGTTTGTATAGATAGATGTGTTGCCAAATATCTAGAAGTGCACGATCGGATAGGCAAAAAATTAACTGCGATATCAACTCAGGACGAACAAGCGATGAAACAAACTCTACCTAACAAAGCAGCTGGACAAACTTAGCAGTAGATGTATTTCTTGGATTGTTGATTATTGTTTTAAGTTTAATGAGGACTGGTTGAGTATTGGGTGGTGTGTATAGATGGTACATGTATGGTGACTAATGTGCCGCATTGATGAACTAGAATACAGCCAACGAAAACGAGAGTTTCGGCACAATATCAATTTTGGAAAACAGTGAAATACCAGTACCTGTCATTTACCATAAATAAATTAATTGTGCATATTTAGATTTAAGTTTATTCTTGTTTACTTGGTTGTGGATTAGCCATTGAAGATTCGTATTGACATCATTTGGCACTTCCTTGAAAAATTAGTATTACATGTAATGTATTCACTTTAGTTCAAAGAAACAATGTCTTATCCTCCTTATTAAGCCGACAGAGCCGAAAAATTCTTCTAAGAACTAGTTGTAAATTTGAAGTTGTAGTAATGCATGGGCTGTATCCATCTTTAGTCATTCAATCGTTTTTGTAAGAATGATGTTTCTATTCATGTTATCGACTTTATGGATATAATGGAAAATGTCGAGCCATACATTTGTTGTTGCCACTGATAGTAACTTAAGGATGATTGATTGGATTTTTATGTCTTTCGTTAAAAGCAGTTTATCATACGAAGCTATTCAAAAATTGACTAGCTCATGTTGAGTATTTCGATGTTTCATACTGCATCTATACAGTGGTGTAAAAAATCTGGTTAACCCGAGACATATCACTGTAGCGTCTATAAACGATATTCAGCATTAACCTTTTGTTTACATTGGAAGTTAGCAGAGGTGATAAATCTTAACCTAATCCGGATGGCTAACAATGCGATATTTTATCGATGTATTCCCAATATATATATAGGCTGATTTGACATGATAATCTTTTACGAAAAAAACGTTACACATACATTAATTCTTCCGAATTAATACTGAATTACCAATATCTCTTGTTTTTAAATACAAACTATTTAACTATTATTTAAGTTTTCATATTATTATCGAGGACGGCATCCTAGCTTAAAGGTTAGCTTAAAGTACTATTCAAGTTTTCATATTATTATCGAGGACATCAAAACGGCATCCTAGTTAAAAGTTAGCTTAAACAGCTGTGCGATCTTAACCTTATAATTTTATCAACGCTCTGCAGAGGTCGCACTTTGTCACGTATCTATGGTGAAAAAATAATATAAAATATATTTTAATAAGTTGATATACCGGTACAATAGAACTGCTTGAACTTAAGGTGGTATTGATGGAATATTATTTTCTTGAAAATAACCATAAATTAAAATACTGCATGATTTAGGTCAAACAGTCCCCTGCTGACGTAGGCCTACGAACAAAATAATAAAAGTATAATAAATTGTAAATGTTGAATTTATCCTTTTTTGGGTAATTTGTGGTTGTAGTAGTGGTTCTGTCACTCAAAAGCGAAACGATGGGTGTTATGAATTATTACAGCACACAGAGTTTCCGAGCCGCCTTTACTTTGATCTGCTTTGATCGATAAAATGCCGCCACGGAGAGATGTGTGATTCTCTTGACAAAACAACCATGACGGACTAATTAAGGCAAACCAGTAAAGGAAATTACTTCGTACTTCGGAAGCTTCGAATAAGATAAGATAAACTTTATTTCATCGGTATGAGACAAATACTAAAACATGAGCTATACAGCTCTTTAACCGATATCAAACAATGGTAAAATAAATAGTTTATAAAAACAGTATAACAAATTTTGCAAAATAAAACAATTACAGAGCTAAAAAATACAGCAATAAAATAACATGAAATATGGAGTGGAACAAGCTCCGTCTGGCACCATAACGCCGATTGTTTCACTGTTTTATGGTATTGTATTTTCACGTAATTTAATCTCGAATAATGGCCATTATAGTCTTCCGTAAATAATAGTTTACAGCTGTTGTGAACGTTGTGTACGGGACACAGGCTTAGGCTCTAGACATTCGAGTCGGAGTGCCATATCCTATTTTTATTTTCGTTTTAAAACCAATGGTCCGGGTCTGGCGTAAGAAGGCTTATAATACGTAGGTAGAGCAAAAAAAAGTAGAGCGCTAGGATTAGGAAAGTGTAACTTTGTCATTTGGTGGCGATTTTAGTTTGACAGTTCGAGTGCAGTGTGCCAGCAGTGAGTCCGGAATGGGAGACGGTTGCTATTTATTTTCTCCTGGTTTTCAATTCCGAATTTAATTGATGGGCTATGAAACCCACTGATACATAATGTATAGATAGCTTTAAATGTAACAAGTGCCATCCAAACCCTTTTTAGATTACACTTCCACTGTATGTATATTATAGACTTCCAATCAATTTCGATGTGCCATGTCCCCTCCAGCCTATATTAATATTATGTACCATCCAAATCAAATGCCAACTACTTTTATAATTTATTATATGTTACCATTTTATTGTTATGCTTGGTCTAAATAGCCGAATTTCATGCTAATGTTGAATGTTATGTCACACAGAGTTTTATAATAAAGTTTGTTTTTTGATGATGCTGAGTCTGAGTGTGAGATAGACTGTGAGACTGAGAGTCTGACAGGTCAGGACAGTCGACCGTGTAATCAACCGTCCCCGGCCCAGCAGTGCCATTGTGGTGTCGACTTCGATCCGAGTTGTTCCCTTTGTTTTGGGTTTAGATGTCTTAAGATGTGAAAAAGATTGTCTTGGTTTTTCTTTTACTAGCATACACCATTATTTTACTTGTCATGAGCAGAGAGCACGTCGTTCTCAGTCTCTCACCGTAAGAATCTGGACAACCTTATTAATAGTTAGTATGCGTCCCCAAAAAAACACTTTTTTGTATTAAAAAATTCATTGTTATATGCAGGTACGTACGGCATAGCTGGTTATAAATTCTAAGGAATTTAGCAGAAAAATTTGTAAGCTTATTTAGAGTAAAACTTTATTTATAAAAATAACTTGTACCTCATACTGTGATGAATATGTAGTTAAACTATTGTGGCTCCTTTTTTGTCACTTTCGTCTATCTTAAAAAAACGTACATGGAATTTGAGAATGATCTCTGTCAGGCCAGTGTGTGAAATACCGTGAACTACCACTCGCAGAAAGTGTGGCGCTTTTCCGTTCATCATTGTCGGCAAAAGACATTAAGACAATAGCAGACCAAAGGCAGTTTGGTTACCAAACTTCCTTTGACATTGTCTGACGTTGATTCTGAGCTCCATTTAGCCCAGAAATTAGGTATCCAATTGGATGACATAGACTATGACAATTTTTTTATGGCTTATGATGTTGCCAGATGTAATCATATGTTGTGGTATTTTTTTCACATTTATAATATTCTTTCGGATATAAACGAAAACTCTTTCTTGTCAATTTAATGCCTTTATAACTGTAATATTTTTTATTTTTTATAAAACTGTATTAAGTAATATGTGCAGTTGTTTTTTAGCAAAAAATATCGCATACAGCGTAAATCATAACACTTGACTGATAATAGAAAGAGACAAATTTTCTAATCTTAAGTTATTCTCTTATTTCTTAATTGACCATTGAATAACGACACTGTCAACACTTTATTAAGCTTGGGTTTTGACATGTGTTGTGATTGACCAGACTATCTTGATTGTTTAGATAGGTGTTAAACAATTATCAAAGCGCTGGGACTTCAAACCCTTCGGAAATTTTATATTCTGCATGTATATACACCTACACAACTTACATCTTCTTTCTAAAATATTGGGTCATTCAGATTCAAGATGGCTGCCCAGTGGCTTCTTTTATTCTCAAAAATTTGCTATTTCTGACCATTTTCCAAGTTTTTGGTGGGAATTTTTTACAGCTTTTAGTCCAGGTCTTTGAAATTCATTATGGATATACAACTACCCAACATACATCTGCCTACTAAAAATTGGGTCATTCATATTCTAGATGGCTGCCCAGTTTTTGACAGGAAATTTTACAAATTTTGGCACAGGTCTTTGATACTCAGTATGGATAAACACCAACCCAATATACATCTGCCTACTAAAAATTGGGTCATTCTGATTCAAGATGGCCACCCAGTGGCTTTTATACTAAAAGATTTGCTATTTTTGACCATTTTCTGAAATTTTGGTGGGAAATTTGTTTAAGCTTTTGGCCCAAGTCTTTGATATTCATATGGATATACACCTACCCAACATACATCTGTCTACTAAAAATTGGGTCATTCCGAATTAAGATGTCCGATATTTATACTCAAATATTTGCTATTTTTGACCATTTTCCAAGTTTTTTGCCAGTTTCAAGTGGGCGTCAACCCTGGTTGCCTTGTTTTTTACATTTAAGACTACCCTACCAGTAAGGAGGTAATTCTTTTAGTTAATTATTTTCATTGAAACTGCTATTTTTTCTCTATATTTTATGATAATTTATGAATTAAATTTTTTTTTTTAGATTTCGAAAAATACACTGTGCAGTACAAGTACAGTTATTTTAATTTAAAATATCTGAAAATACTACTTTTATCAAAATGGCTGCCATAGAGAAAGAAAAAGACACCAAGTTCTGCAGCAACTGGTATGTGCATATAATAATATAATATTGTCAGAGCAACAACATCATGTGTTTTGGCTAAAACACCAAGTGAAAATTTTGCATTCAAGAAATTATTACAGCAGAATTATTTTATTGTGAAATATATAGACATATACATGATTGTACCTGAAGTACCTGTGAGGTAATTAGATTGTTTCTTCAGTTGAATATAGGATTGTAAGTGGTGATATTTTTCTGTTATATTATGTACAGTACATGTATATTTCATTTCAGTAAAAGGGAAATTGCAGCAACAAATTTCTTGATGCATGAAGTGCACTGCAAGCGAAATATAGTTTTATGCATCCATTGTGATGAACCCTACCCAAGAACAGAACTAGATGGTCATATTCAAGAATATCATGCAACCGTTCAGTGTCCCAAGTGTCACCAGAAAATGGAAAAAAGTGCTTTGGAGGGACACGAGGTATGTATTCCTGTGATTTTTGTGAATTTGCAGATCTGCAAATTTTCATAGCTGTTGAAACCTTCTTTCACAATTTACAGTTTATTTTGGATTGATGAGAATGGAAATTTATAAAACCTCTTGAAATTGAGAAAGGTATTTAGTATAGATTATACACGGACTCATTTCTAAAAGCCATTTGCTGAAATTTATTTGTGGTTGAACTTTTCTCTTGCCCTTCCAGTTACATGAATGTCCAGAACGTATGGTAAAATGCACTTACTGTGAAATTGACATTCCGTTTGCTTCTGTTTTGGAGCACCAAGGTTACTGCGGAACTCGAACTGAACAGTGCCCTCTGTGTGAGCGATTCATTATGGTTAAAGACCAATTGAAACATGAAGATACAAATTGTATTTTTCCTGAACAAAAAATCCAGAATGATTCAAATGAACCGGCAGGTCGTAGAGTGAATACGTTTGTATTGGATGAACTGAGTCGCGTTATGGATGCTGATGTTACAAATACGTTAAGGAACGGATTCACATCAGAACAAAATCAGCGCATAAACAATGACACTGCTGACAGAGGTAATTACCGCCAAAGTGTTATAGTTAATGATACTCAAACACGGACCACAAGAGAGAAAAATACAAATAAGAAAAATGATCCAACTACAAATCGTAAACGACAGATGCGTAATGTTAATATGGATTTTACTGGTGACGAAAATGAGAAGTCTACAGATGAATTCCATGGAGGTATGAATAATTTATTTATTTTTCTTTCTACCTAATTTTGTCAATTAGGTAAACACATTGCAGCCCAGACAATTTGTCGTAGTTCAGAGCCCACCCGATTAAGATAAAGCTTTGATTAAGCTCTTTTCATATTTTTGAAACAGTTTATGGACACATGCATAATGGAAATAATGTTCATATTGAACGACATGATACTTTATTGGATGATATGTTACTAGCAATACAACAGGATAAGCCAGTCAAACGACATTCCTCTAGTCCAGGTATCAATATATTCTACCATGCTTGCACTTACTTTGCAATTATCTTCAGTTTAATTTAGCTTTTCTGACTGCTTCAATACTTCCCAAAAAAGGGTAGTACAATATGTTAAATACAAATGTGGATGCATTTGTCTTATTGTGGATTTGCATCTTGCAAACTAAACTTCCAACTAAGATAACCTAGAACGTCAGGGATGAACATTTACTATTACAAGTACATGAATAACATAATGTGCTTTCCATTAACCAAATAATGCACGTTATATTCCAGTGATTGTATTACTTCTAGTGTAGCACTAGAATTTGAAACTTATTGAAGAAATTTATGATGTCATAATTTCATTATTATACTGTAAAAGTGTTATCGTCTTGTTTTGTGGGTTGGCTGTTTTGGATAAAGGGAAACAAAGCATACTTGATTTGTTTGAAAAAACTTTACTTAACTGTATAATACTCAATATCTTGTCCATACTTGAGGAATAAATTTTCATTTATCATTTATTATGTGCTCTATTTTTTCAGTTTTGCCCATGGTTCCGTGTGATATGTGCCAAGAATTGTTTCCTATTGACTTATTGGACCAACATGAGGTGACTATTCATTCAAGATGAAGGAATCAAAATCATGGGTTTATTGGATTTAAGCTGATTAAAGTGATCCTGAATACCAGTAATATTGGTTGATACCAATTGATAATTTTTTAATACCAAGGTGATACACTGTACTCGGTTCATGACGGGTGGTACATTAGTGTACCAATTTGTGTTTTTCAGCATCCTCTTAATTATGATTTATGTACCCTCTGATATTATGCAGCACATGTGTATTAGTGTAACTGTGCTGCTGATAACACATGAGGGAGATCAAAGGTGGTCTTATTTCCTGACTGGTATTGTCAGAACTCAATATTTGTTCTCATAATTGACCCACATAATACTTTAACTTTCCCATTTTCTGTATGTAAAATTATTATAATTTGTTGAGGTAAATTTGCATTTCAAAAGAATGTTTAAATTCAGCTAAAAATCTATGAAACGAATGTTTTAAGAAAATACAGGAGTATGTCATATATCTAGACTTACTAACTTTGCATTATCCTTTTTTTTATTTTCTAGAGAGTCTGTTTACAAACATTTGGTGCAAGTCAAAGTCATCGCGTTCCATCACCAATCACACCAAATTTTCATAATGGTAAATTCTATTTATTTTGTAACCAAATAAATCGAAACTGATGAATTTCAGTTTGGACTTTTTCAGTATAAATCTCTAAATTTTTTTGTATTCTGGGATTTGTATTTTTGTTAAAATTACTTTAAGGTGATAAAGTATTATCGATAAAATATTAAATTTTGTCTTGGCCTGATTTCAGAAGGTACAATGCTTCCCTGTGAATTCTGTGGTGAGATGCTTTTGTCTGAAGATCTTATATTACATGAGGTAGGTTCTAAAATATTTAATACTAAACCAATATTTGGTAATAAACAAGAGAATTATTTTTAAAATAAATAATGGCGCCTCTGGGAAACATGAATTGCATTCAGGACATTTTATCTGGCATTGGGTTAATTTTTATGTTGATTTACACAAAGTGCCCTAAAAATCCCAAAAATGTGCATGAAACTATCCTCAGATCCTAGAGATATCACTGAATTGCAATTGAAGCACTTCGGCTTTTTTGAGAATAATAATGAAGTGCACAAAAATCGCTGTAGATCATTTCATAGCATACTAGAACATAGAATAAAAACGTTAACATTTACTAAATTAATTTGAATTTCAATGATCCTACAAGTTATTTACCTTGGTTTTCATTGAATGTAGTCATTAAATTGATAATTATGTAGCTTTCTTCTTGTAGAGTGGATGTAGCCCTGCGTCTTCAAACCTACCAAATAATCGGCATAGTGGACATGATTTCCATGAGACCACAAGACGAGAACCAGCCGTCGTGGATAATCTAGGCTACCTGGCTGCTGAATCGTGGTACGTTGGTTATTTTTTTCTCTTTCTTTATTACCTGTATTATGACTTTATGTCAAATGATGCACAACCCACTGCAGTTCAATCTATTTATTGAACAATTATTATATTATCAATTTATTGACCTGTTTGACCCAGTATCAGAAAAACTACCATAACTGATGTCATCCGACTTCCTCTTAAGTTGGACAATTTTTCGTTGTCTTGAAAGACTTGTGTAAGTTTAACTGTATTAAGAAACTTCATTATATTTTGCCAGCTGTCATATCGATCTTAAATCATTTAGCTTATCTATCGATGTTTTTTGAAGAGAATGTGATGATAGATGTAATACCACAATTATCTGTGAAATAGTAAAGTATTTGAAAACCCCAAAATTTTTGACTTTTAATATAAACTGTATTAAAATTCTATTGTTAATATTTTTAGAAAATTTAGTGATGTTATGACATTGTGTTTATTATTGAATTTAACATGTTTACAGGTTGTCACAGCCTATCGCTGCTGAATTTAGAACTGCTGATGATGTCATGCTTCCGTGTGAATTTTGCGATTGTCAATTTCCTGAAGATTTTCTCATTCAGCATCAAGTAAATTTTTATATATGGAAAATGTTACTAGTCTCAATTTAAACATCTAAATCTTAAGACCATCTTGAATAAGAAAATGCACAACATGAAAATGTCATCTATCGGTTATTCTAATGATGTGTGATTTTAGTTTTGTTAGACTGTATAAAAAATCTCTTCATTTTACAATCTTTACAGAGTATGAAATTGATTGCTTGCAGGCAGTAACATTACATTTGTATTATTTTAACAGGCTGTTTGCAATTCAAATGAAACTAAAACACCACGGGTTCAGACACCAGCTGCTGGCTTACTTACTCCAAGTTCTTCAAGTGTACGACCGAAAATTACTAATCGAAGTCTCGATAGACAGCGAAGTTCACCAACTTCTTACTTAGATTACGATGATGATATGTCCTCTCACTCACAGACTTCTTTATCAAACCATAAAATTACCAACGTTGTTATAGATTCTTCACCGAACATATCTAATGTTAGTAAACGTAGAAATAAAGGAACCAACTTGACCAGTTTGCAGAACACTACAAGTAATCGCCAGCGATCAACAGCATTCAATAGACAGAATTCTGATAGGTCTGAGAGAACTGATCAAAGTTCTGTTTCAGTTGCAAGGTCACATGCTGAAAGTCCAACTCACATTCGTCAAACTCTTGATGATTTTAGGCGAAATCCAATTGATGTACCTCCATCACCAACTCCAAAGACTATGAACATGGATAGAGCTTCTCGAGGGAGGCAGAATAATACACAAGGAAGTAGAAACCCTAAAAGTGAGAAATTTTTCCTATCTTGAGAGACATCAAAGCAATAATAGAATTTTGAAATCACCTGTTATATCTTTATTTAAATATGCTTATAATAATTTTGATAACCGTGGTTTTAACTTTATCACTAGTCGTAGAATGCTGTAGTGAATGATCCACTAATTTTCTTCAATTTGTTAATTTCTTGACCAACACAGTTTATTATACAGTACATAGTTCATTATTATTGAGATTTAATAAGGGATAATTAATTTAATATACATATAAGGAAACCAACATAACAATGTACACCCGTTATGTGGGATGTACAGATCACAGATAGTGTCAGTCAATCATTCAGTCTAACACTTTACTCATTTTACTCGAAGTTGGTAAGTCATTTTACTCAATCATCAGTCCGTCGATAAGTCTGTCTGTTACACTTTACTCAGAGGTTATTTTAGTTGGAGATGGTAAGATTTACCGATTTGAAACTTGGTACACATGAGTGCAGTTATGATTTTTACCATATCTGACCTCTGATCCACCTGCAGTGGCGTCACCACAGTTCCAAATGTTGAAAACTTGGAGCTCAGTTTTCTTTGAAATAGTAAGAATTACGGATCTTAAACTTGATAAATTGACTGGGTACAGTGTCCATTTGAGTTTAAAGATTTTTAGGTTTTGATGCATGGTGGCACCAACACGATGCCATAAACACATTTTAATCGGATACCGTCGAAGATTTGCATGGTTTAAATTGAATTAAATTGGTACAAGCGTGGTTTTCTGGTTCTGAAGATATTTATTTATTTAACTGTTGGCCGATTAATTTTCAGCGCATAATGTTATATCTCGGAGAAATTCGCAACCTGAAGATCTGCTGGCAGCTGGTGGGTATGAGGCTAGTTTTGCTTCTGGACAAGGCTCGCAGAGGGTGAACAAAACACGATCAAATCCTTTGCCACGTGTAAGCAATAATGTTGATAACTCCTCAAGGTCTACTGAACGGTGTCGTGCTCCTGTCAAGGTAAGAACTTTTTTATAACTATTAATAGGGTTATTTTTTCCATGGTAACAGATAGATAACAGTATACAATATTAGGGTACCTATCTGTATTTTTATATTTATTGTCATTATTAATAAAACCACCATATGCAGAAATTTTCTGTCTGTGGCTGTTGAAACTATTATTGGTTTCAAAAATCTTGATTCCTGTCCAGGTGGGACAATTTGAATTCTTCAATTCCTGATTTCCATTAAGTTTATGATGGAGTATACATTTATTAAAGTTAATACTCTTCAACATTTTTATTTCAGAAGACAAATAATAGCAGACTGCCTCGTCAGTGAAACAAATCAATAGGCTTTCTAGTGACATTTACTTGGGCTTAGTGGGATATTTGTAGTGTTGATCATATTTTAGAGGTTGTTATCATACATTTTCTGTATCTTTATGTATGAACTGCATTAAAAATGTATGCTCGTTATGTGCCGATGTCAAAGTTTTGACACGTAAAATATTGTAATATATTTACCTTCAAACTGCTGTGTTCTTTTAGTTGTCTTAAAGACAAACATTTGTCTATTATATAAAATAATAAAATTCTGACGAAGTTGTACAAATGGATTAAATATATTTTAATAGTAGCTTTCAATTTTCTCCTGTTTATTAACATTTGACTTTCGTTACTCGTGCGGTTCATGATGTAGAAGCGGCGTACATGTTTAATACTGCCGTTTAATATCCACTGTACGGGGTTCGACCTTTACTGTTCTTGGTTGCACCCAGCTCGTCATCTTCTCTCTGACAGCCAGTAAATACATGTGACTGACTGCTAGCCGGCCACTTTTCTCCACACACTACGCCGGTGGATTTGTAATTTGTAATACTAATACTAATAGCGGATTTAACCGACAGCATTTAAACAAGGTAAAAATAATTATATGACTTGAGAGACTGGTATTAGAATTTTAATCAATCATTAATAATTAATCATTAATGTCATCAGCCAAGCACCGAAGCCGCGAAGCGAAGGAAAGTCAAATTGAAAACTCTCTAAACTTAAAACTACAGCCGCGCTTCGCGGCGTCCGATGCGATTCGCCGATGATGATAATAATTTATGATGTTGATGATCATGATGATGATCGATCATCATGACGTGATGGATAGGCTCACTCAGACCACTAGTATCACACAGCCTTCCGTTAACTATATTTTTATAGTAAATAAGTCAAGTTTACTGAGAATTTTGCAACTGAACTGGCAGTCCCTGATTTGGTCCAAATCCTTCGACATGCTGCTAAATTGGAATCTTACTCTTAGTAACATTTCATACTAGTTTTCGACCCACGACCACGTTGTCATTGACGCATCAAAAAAAATATAGATAATTTTATAATCTTGACTTTAATGCATGGGTTTTTAGACCACTTCTTGGCTTGGGTCTATTGTATTGCGTTCAACCTTCGTCCGGTGTCCAGCATCCGTAGATAAAAGTGGAAGATTTTTTACAGCTTTTGGCCCAGGTCTTTGATATTCAGTATGAATATTCATCTACCTATTGTACATCTTCCTACTAAAATTTGGGTCATTCAGATTCAAGATTGCCACCGGACCCAGTGGCTTCTTTTATACACCAAATTTTTGGCAAATTCCAAGTAGTCATTGACCCTGAATGCGTTGTTTTGACTGGTTGCAAGATGCAGCTGTTATAGACAAACCACCTTTTATGATCGTCCCCCTCCAGCACAATATAATTCCCGGCTTGTATTAATTTTTAATCCTGCAAAACGACTTAGGAAACCCGACCCGAACACCATGTCAGAGATGTATATCGCCAACAGCAGCAACGGTTAATGAACATCCGTCGGCATTACCGTGATAAAGACATCGCAATTGCAGATTTTCTTTTAGTCTTAAGCTAAGCAAACATTATTACCTCTGGCATTATTACCTCTGCTCCGGCATTATTACTACATTCTCAGTAAACCTATGGTTAGGAATTTTAAATATACTTTTCCTGATAGCTGTGGTCAACTGCTATTTCACATAACTCTATACATGTACTTATTGTTGGTCGATTCTGCATAAAATCGAATGCAAATACAAATCGCGTTAAAAAACGTCAAAACATGTGACTAAATCAAGCAAAGCCTTTGAAACCTGTTATAATTCTAATAATTTTAACTCTGCTGGACGGAACATGATTGATGCAGAACATTAATCAGGGATTCATTTCCCTATCTTAAGATATATTCTACATTCATAATTCACAATCATGTTTATCATGAATCATTAATAATTTCATAACAGAACATATTTACACAAGGCAAGGTGATAAACTAAATAAACGCACTCAGTGATTGTACTCAATCGTATTGTATGGTTTCCGTCAGGTAGGCTTATAAGCCTTAGGTAGACACATACTTTAATATCCATGTGCATAGTATTAGATTATAGATTTCTTTATTATTTCTCAAATTGACAAATTGAATGTAATGTATGAAATAATATAATGTGCAACCAGGTAAATGTTCAATGCGGATGTCTCCAATATCATGTAGCGTTGAAGTATGGATGTCAAAGTCCGATGCTGCAATTAAAACTAAGTACATTTTACATGCTCACCTGTGACCCTTAGTCTTTTGTAAGCACTTAATACTACACTAAACGACATAATGATAACCTTAATTTTTTTTCGCCAACTTGGAAGTGGTGTTTATTGACTATATTTATTCTAGCACAGGTCACTGACCTTGGTTTGTTCTTGGAGTAATAAAAGCGTACTCAAGGTTTGTGTACATAATTTTACAAACCTAAGCTGAATTGGCCTAGATGGAATTTATGTGTGACATAGTTCGTGGAACTCTGGGAAAATGATTAATTTAATATCGTCGGACCGTTTCGAATGTTGGTAAAAATCCCCACTCATGCAAAGTAGGTAAAAAATCACAACACTAAAAATCTCCAATTCTTGAAAAGTAGGTAAAAATCCTCATGCAACAATGAACATTATATTTCATTTGGGATTTTACCTAATTTTCAAGAGAGATTTTTACCTACTTTTTCAAAAGAGGGGATTTTTACCATGAGGATATTTACCGATAACCGACCGTTTAAATATTGTATTATTTTGATATACTGAATGGACATTTCGCGCTTTCGTGCGTATAATTCCTGTAGCCGTAATTAGTTTCCTTTCAAAGCTGTTCCCATAGTAACTGGCAAATCATGACGTTCAAACATGTGATAATGGTGCGCTGTAATTATCAGCAGAAATTGACGTACATAATAAAACCACGACTAAAAGCAGTTGGTCTTCTTACTGCCCTCCTCGAAATGTCAACATCGTCTAAAGTATTAAGTAGTAAACATAGGATCCCAGCATCGAGACCTGTTAAGCCAACCGCTGTCGCCAATAGCTATTCAAAGTCCGTTGTTAAACATAACAGACGGTCAACCATCAAGGAAACGTATAGTTCGGATACTTCAGACGACAAGAAAACACGTCAGACAATAAATGTTTCTCAATGTTGTACGTGTTGCACAGCCGTTGAGAAATCGAATGAGGTAAAATCGATGTTTATTGTTGTGCTATGTCGCTAGGTCACAACGATGGACGCGGAATTAATCAATGTCATCTTTAGCATCAATAAATAATGTTTTTGCTGTTTATAAAAATTATTTATGTTGTATATAAACATTATTTATGTTGTATATAAACATTATTTATTTTGTATATAAACATTATTTATTTTGTATAAATACTGTTTATGGTTGACAGGTAATTTTGCCATAGATACCTAGATTCTGTTTGTTATGTTGTATAGAATACCCTACGGATGAAGTAAAGTATTATGTTGTATCACCATGATGGAATACAATGAAAATGTTTTTTCATGTTGCAGAATAATGATTTCACTTTAACAATTAGCAATTGATCGCATGGAAAAATTATGTGTAAACAATAATATTAATAAATACACCTGCTATCTTAAGCGATTTATTCTATTGTAATGGCTAGAATTGGTCACATTATAAAACAGGTGGAAAAAGCAAGTATTTTTATTGTTCCGTTTCAACATTATAAAACCAGAATAAACTTACAACTACGGTGTCTATATCACCTCCCTGGGTGTACTCACCATGGAAAGTAGAAAATACGGTCCGAATATAGTTAGTATACGGTAAAAATGGCCAATGATTTCAAAAACGGTTAAAATGGCCAAGGTAGCGAATAGCTTAAATTATTTTTTTTTTATATTTTGTCATTCGTAACTTGATTCTCTAGCATTTTCTTCGCCGATGAAGTTCTAGATGGTCAACAATGAACCACAACAATCTCATCAGCTTATCGATTATTTCGACATAACCTATATGTGCATGGACGTTACCAGCAACATGGCGAAATAATGACAATATCCAGTTCCGACGAATCACGCCTTAGTTTCCGCATACCACCTGGTACGGTGTTATGAAATGAACTGTGTAATGAAAACTATCCAATCTATCTAAAGTAAATTACATGTAAATAAAGTGAACTGTGTTATAAATGAACTATCCATGTATATATGTGTATAAAAGATAAAATTTGAGCAGTTCTTAATAAAATATTTATTGTGTATATTTTTTGGAAGTGAGTGGGTGGGGTATTTCATATAGTGATTATTCTAACACTAGTTTCCAAAACAATATGTCTTGGTGGTGGGTCGGTGTGCGGTAAATGTAACATACCCCGTTTTTGGAAAATGTACCATAGTTGAGTAGGTAAATGTACCATACTTAAAAATAGGCAAATGTACCATAATGTGAAGTTATTGCAAAATAATGGATAATCAAACAGCGTGTCACTAATAATTGTCAACAATTTCCTGAAACGGACAAAACATGAAGAGTTTAGTTAGTGTCACCAATTAATCTCACCAGGACATTTACATTCAAACGGATGTAAAACTATCATATCACATCCACTGATACTGCAAGATGGCGGTACAGATAATCAAAGAATAATTAAAAGATACGTTAAAAAATGTGCATCAAATGGACGAATGTACAATACCGGTATGTAGAACTGGTTGCAAAGGTGTGCCAGCCTTGAACTGTGCCTATTGAACGAACTTTATACATCATGAACTTATGTCTGCCTGTGCCTATTGAACGAGTATAATTAATAGCCGTGTTTCTCATATTCTCATATTAACAATCTGTCTGGTACATTTACCTATGGTGCATTTACCCATGGAACATTTACCTGTTCCCTGTATAATTCCACCCTGTATAATTCCATATAATATGATATGATAAACCCTCCCCATGTCATGAATTGAAAATTGAGCCATCAAAATAACTATTTATGATGTTGAATACTTATTGAGTAAGTAAGCTTTTTAATATCAAGATACTAAACTATGTAATAGAATAACGGTAAGTATTAGTTAAAAAGTACAGTATTAGGTAGTCCTTATTACTGTTGCTTGATGGTGTGATATGCATCATCTGTAATCTGTGTAATGTTGCTGTCATTTTTTTTTTATAACTAATTTACAGTATTAATAAAAACTACTAACAATTGTAAATAACAATTTGGTTGATATTGAAATATTTGCCAGAGGTAAGTTTGCCATTGGTAATTACTCAGGGTTCGTAGCGGTCTTTAAATTTCTTGAAAGTCTTTGAATTTTGCTATACGATGTAAAAGTCTGTGAAAGTCT
>JAYJLZ010202168.1:0-10001 GCA_036873915.1 Tubulanus ruber | reverse complement strand
TAGAAAATAACTCAGGATTATCAGGCAATTCCACAGAATACAGAAAATAACTCAGGATTATCAGGCAATTCCACAGACGTTTCATGGTTCGTACAAAATAAACTATAAAACTGCTACAAATTAAAGGCCTTGGTTTAATTAATTAAAAAAAGGTCGACCTTTCTACAGCAGTGATGTTAGTATTTGTCGGAGGTATTTTTACCTGGAAAGCCTCCAGATCTCCTTCAGCAGTCTTCAGAGCGCCGTCGATAATCTTAGCTTTCCGTTGTAAACTCTCAAGGTCACGCTTCAATTGTTCGTTGAGTTTTTTCTCCTCGGCCAACGCTTCCTCGATATCCAGACGTTTCTCGCGTAGTTGACACGTATTGTCATAGATACCCTGATCACAACCCGGAGGACAAACGTCCAGATCGAGTCCGCCTGCTTCGCTATCCGACTCCTCATCTTCATCCGACCAATCAGATTCATCGTCGCTTTCCTCGTCACTTTCCTCCTCAGAATCTATAAAAAACGAAAAAACAGACGTAGTATTAAAGGATGGTCTCTCAAACCGGTTACGTCCATGACGCAACTCTACACATGTTCCGATGATATGACGTCACACGGTCCATCTGCTAGTACCTTCGCCCTCCGTCGCCTTCTTTTTAGAACGCTTTATCTTCTTTTTAAATACTTTAGTTAAATATTCGGCAAATTTGTTGTTGTCTCCGAGAGACGTAAGGAACATAGCATGCAGCGCCCTCTCTCGTTCCTGTAGCTTCTCGATATCTTTACGCTTGCTGTCGAGTTTCTGTTGACAGTCGAGCACCTGTAAAAATAATCCTCGTAAAGCTTAGTGACACAGAATCATTAAGTTTGTTGTTAAACGATGGAGAAAATCTAGCAGAAACTTGCTTACAATAATAATAGCATCATTATAAAATCACAACTTACTTTTTCGTGAAAATATAAAAGCAATGTGAAATTCTTGCACATTAAATTTCCGCAATTTCAAATTTCGAAAAAGTAAATTAATTGATATGAACAATAAAATCCAAACAAGGCTAGGATTTTAAGACAAATTAATTTCGCTTTTTTGATTCAATTGCGTAAACTATGAAGGCACAAATACATGACAACTCAGAGAAGAAGGAATTCTTCTAAAGCTATCATACCCTATAGTGATCGAAAGCCTGAAGTGATCGGTACCCTGAAGCGATCGGTACCCTGAAGCGATCGGTACCCTAAAGTGATTGGTACCCTGAAGCGATCGGTACCCTGAAGCTATCGTAACCCTGAAGAGTTATATAATGATTATTTACCTTTGCTTCCATGTCAACTTTTTCCTGCTCTTTCGCCTCGACCTTATCGGAGAGAACGTTCTCACTCTTCTCAAACTCCTTCAATAAAACCAGTTCCTCGAACAGCGTCACCTGGCGGAGATCAGCGTTCTTCATGTCGACTTCCGTTTTAAACTTCTGGTTCCGTAGAACACGAAGCTCAGCGTCAAATGTTTCCAGTAAATTATTGATTTGATTGAGCAGACTATCTCGCAGGTACATCAGTCTGTTAAATAATCAAATATAAGATGTTATACAACTCAAACCCGTCGATGCCATTTTACTTTTTTGGAAATTAAAATTCCGAAAATTTAAAAAAAAGCTTTACTGGTAATTCATACTTAAAACGTCCTTATATTATGGTAATATATAAAGCTTTACAGGTAATTCCAGATCGTTATATTAAAGTCAAGTTTGACCTACTTTATTTCCTCAATTTTCTTGAGCTGTATTTCTAGCGGTGATGGGCCGATATCACTGTCATCGTCTAAGAGATCATCTGTAGCGTCGTCGAGAGCAGCCGATAACGGGGATGGTTTGTGTAAGGGTGGCGACGGTTGTACTGGTGTATCATCTCGCTGTGTCAATTATACAAGCACGTATCCTAGTTACATTGTAGATATCGCGTAGATACATCGTAGATTTAAATCACTTTGATTAGTTAAATTATATGTTGAATACACATTGAATATATATTGATGGATCGGACTGTCCATTCTGGTTGTATATCTCTCTGATATTTTAACAGATCTTTGTACCAGATAGCACGCCCTTGTACCAGATAGCACCCTTGTACCAGATAGCACCCTTGTACCAGATAGCGCCCTTGTACCAGATAGCGCTCTTATGTACACTTACCTTGCCAAACTGATTTGCTCCAAAGCCGCCTCCTTTCAATTCCTCTAAAGCCTTCTTCTCCATGTCCTTTTTAAACTTGAGAAGAGTGTCTTTCGTATATTCCATCTTTCTGAGGAAAAACAAACAGTTCGAATTCAAATAAGCAATGTTTGTATAGCGCTGCACAAATTACTAATAACGGCAGTACCGCCGTGGCTGAGTAGTCTAAGTCAGTGTGACAGCTGCCCATCGTCGGCAGTAGTAGTTCAGGTTTTCCATCAGGTCTTTATGACCTCATATATCCAGGAGGTATACAGGTCTTTATGACCTGGTATAACCAGGTGATCAAGCGATGTAATATATGTCCCAGTAGGACAGTATTAAGTTAAATGAAAAACTACTTGTTGTCATGATACAAAACAGGTTCCTTATTTCTCATTTACCCGGCCGGTAATAAAATACCTGACTAATTGAACTTACTTTTCAGGTAGTTCGTCGGTGTGCATCTTGGGTAACGGAGGTATATTCTTGCGTTCCTCCTCGGGTAGTTGAGACTGCACCTTGGATAGTTGCTCTATTAACTCTTTAATCTCATCTATAATACGGATCTTCTTGTCTCGCAACGCGAGTAGAAGTTGATTAAATACGTACTTGTGTTGATGGATCTAAAACAAAGATGAATTATTACGCTAAGAATAAACAGATCGTGTACCCCTGGTTTAGTCAGGGAGTTCCTGGTTTAGTTAAGGCCACCATCTTTTTGTTTCACTAGATTTCAGTTCTTGAAGACTGCACCGAAATTGAAGTAAAGAAGGGTTAGGGGGTAAGGGGTTGAGGGGGTATATGTACCAGTACTGTAGAACCAAGACATAAAGAGGTGAAGATTCACAATGAGTCATAACAAAAACTCTCATTGTTGTAGGTTTGAATTAATTGTTTACTTTAAAGTAAAATGATGCAGCCAAAACCTGAGATTAACCATCTCACTTCTAGAACACTCTGCGACACAACAGAGTTGCATCGTTTATCGTCGTCACAGTTAAAACACTTACGACATCTTTGAGAATGAGAAGTCTGTTTCTGGCCTTCTGAGCGTTCATACGTAGATGATCCGGGACTACGTAATCAGACGCTGTCTTCAGTTTATAATCTCCCATGTTCTCCTGCGCTTCCTTGATCGAAGCGACATCTGCCGGATCCTCGTAATTATCGTCTGGTTTACCGCCGTACAGTTCATCCCACTAGAAAAACAGTTTCAATTACTTTAATAATATTTGTCACAGAACCATAATGGGATGCATATTAACGTGAGACATGTTCTAGGGTAGAGGGTTCACATTGTAGAGAGATGTAAACCTACTTGAGCTCTTCTTAAAGCGAGACATGTTCTAGAGGAAGAAGAGAGATGTATAACCTACTTGAGCTCTTCTTAAAGCGCGCTTCCTTCTCTTCTCTTCAACTTTAGCCAACGCTTTATTTATACGTTCTCCCATGCTTCCTTTCAGAGTAGTCTTTATCTGTCCTTCGCTTTGAAGTCCGGAACGATCACGTTCACTACCATCCGTCGCATCTTTACGTCCTTTACAACAAACACACCGATTCAAATATCAGTTGAGCTGGTTTTATCTTTAGTACTTTATTTTGAATATTTTTGTAATTGGCAGAAATTGTAAAATACCTTTAAGTAAAGAAGTCGCATCTCGACTTAGATCGTCGCGTGTGGTCATCGCTGTCTTACGTCGTTCCATATCGGCCTTCAACTGGTAGAAATCATCGGATAACTTGGACGCGCGGAAACTGCAGACTTCATGCGGTGTTAAGAACGCTTTCACAACGATCCGTTCACATTCTATCACCGCTTTAAACCTTCAATCATATTAATACTTACAACACCGCTTTAAACCTTCAATCATATAAATACTTACAACATCATGGACCAGAACGAGATGTGGTTAAAATAAAACTTATGGATGGTAACTGATTAGTTTACCGGTAAGTTAGATAATCTCCTTATTATAATTAAATGAATCTATTTATATCAGGCAGTAAAAATTAAAATACAGCAATGCTTATCAAATACAGTGAAGACCCGAGATATTGGTCGGTCTGGCAGGTAAAAATGGTTCAAAATGTCACAGATTTGCTGGGACTTTGGCTGATAAATACAGTTTTATCGATGATCAGTATTGATATGTTTCACTCTGTAGCAGGCAACAATGAAACCAATGACACAACAGACACATACACAGTTCTACCGCAAGGATTTACAAAAGTATAATACTGACTTTTGTTTGAGTTTGTCGAGTGCGATGCGATGCTTCTCCGCTTCCCACGCCATTTCTTTCTTCACTGTTTCAATCTTTCCGGCGGTTTGTCTCTCAAGTTCTTTCTTGATTTCCGGATCCATTTCAAACTCCTTTTAAAACATCAACGAGTACACATCTTTATACAACCATTTCAAAACAATGCGATTCTTTCAAGAAAAATGGAAAAATATGGAAAATCAGAAATAAAATATAACATTTTCAAGTCTTAAAAACTTTGGAAATATAAACAAGAATCCGACCAATCGACATCAAGGAACAAACCTTTCGGGAGAGCTGTAGATTTTTTGGGAGTTCGTCGTTTGTTTGTAAAAGTTTCTTGAATTTGTGACGTAACTGAGCTATAGTCTGTTTAACATCGTGTTTCTTTACTTCAGCAAGTTTCATCATTTTATCGAACTCGGCTTTCTGTTTGGCGTCTTCGATACTGTAAGCGCTCGGATCATCGATATCGTCTGTCACCTTTAACTCCTCTCCAGATCTCTGTGAAATAATGTTTATATTTTTTATAATAATAAATTATAAAAATACACTTATGCTTGAAACGAAAACTTTTTTAATTGATTTAATTAAAGTGTTTAAAAAAAGTTTTCAAATGAAAATATACGATGTTTCAATCTCGATTCTAAAGTTTCAAAAATATAAAATGATTCAAGTCATTTAATGTGATTTATTACACCATATCTCTAAAAATGGTTGCGTAACACAATAGTGCTTAAATTTCAAGATGGCTAGCATAGGATGAATTCTCCGACACAGATCCTAATGTGTCAGATAAAAAGTTAATAAAAATATACCACAATTTGTAAGACTTCAAATGGAATTCTTAGACTAGTTTCCAGGGCAGATGGAATTTTTAGACTAGTTACCTTGGCCAATGGAATTCTTAGACTAGTTACCTGGGCCGATGGAATTCTTAGACTAGTTACCTTGGCCGATGGAATTTTAGCCTTTGCGACTCGGATTTTTTCTTCTATTTCCTCCTGACTCATCATCGTATATGTGAAGAAATTACCATCATGGCCGACAGTAAATATAAACTTGTTATCGTAACTGAGCGCCACCTGTCCGATCGATCCGTAATTATTGTCGTGCATGTTTAACGTCCAGAACGTGTCCAGATTCGACAAATCTTCATCGGTCTGCAGCGGTTGAACTCGTATCGAACCATCTTTCAAACCCATCAAAAACTGCTTCTTATCCTTACTGAAATTGGAAGAATTCCAAGAAATCTAGACAATAGACAGTGACAGAAAAACATACCCCAAAAAATCTCATCAAATTACTGTAATAAACCAGTGTATGACACCAGATTTTCACCCTCAAACATCTACCTCGTCTTATACACCGAATAGCATTCTAAACAGTATTTTCAGGTAATTGACTTCCGTACTGTAGATTTATACAAAACAAAATATTATATACTGTATAACGATAAGATATAAAACCCCGGAGTTCCGTAGCCACTAGCAGTAGATGTACATGTACATTTAAACATGTATCAACTACCGTGTACCCCTACCTGAATGTGCTCGTGTGTATAGGTAGTTACTGGTATCAACTACCGTGTACCCCTACCTGAATGTGCTCGTGTGTATAGGTATGTCTTTAGACTCGGTAACTGGTATGGCTCTTATCAGCTTCTCAGACCCGAATTCACATTCGTACAAGTAGCCGGCATCAAAACCATCCTAAAATCATAACAAATTTGTCGTGATTTTAGTCAACAACAAAACAGGAAGGAAATCAAAATAGTAATAAAAATACAGGTTTCAAAGGTAACGATGTATTGCGATTAAATCCAAGGTTGTTTAACTAAAAGAAATCACCAGTACTGAGATGCTGCAACAACAACAATGATGGAATGGTACATTACAGTATTTACAAAACTGAATACGTGAATAAATCAGTTTTAAGATATATAGACAAAATTTGAACACTTATAATTTCTGAAGACAAAGTTATAAAAGAGAGTTTGCTCACCATTGAGACCCAGAACCGGTTGCTCTCTGATTGGTTACTCTCTGTGCTGTAGAAACTATGTAGAATAGCAGATGGCTCCTCCGGTATATAAGGAGCCCATTCTTCCTCCTTCTCTTTCTTCTTCTTTTTCTTGTCTGCAGCCACTGTCAAGAAATTAATTTAGAATGAGTTTCGCTTTAAACAAAGATAAATATACGAAAGTTTATAAATAAAAATCTTTGTACGAGTAACTGCACAAAACTCTTGGGGACTAAACGGAGGGGGGAGGGGGCTTATTGTTGAAACAAACCTTCATCTTCATCGTCGTCATCCTCCAGACCTCGTTCTTTACGCTTCCTACGTTCTTCCTCCTCCCTCATCAGCCGTTCCTCCTCATCTTTCTTCTTACGTTCCATTTCTTCATCGTGCTAAACAAATAAACATTCAAACATGACTCATCGAGATCGAAGTGCGTGACTCATTGAAATCGAAGTGTGACTCATTGAGATCGAAGCGTGACTCATTAAGATCGAAGTCGAACGGAGGAATTCGGTGAAGTTTGCATCCGAATTCACACAATGCCAGAACATGACCAGTTCAATATAAATCACTTTATCTTCCTTATTAACTAAATATTTAATTTCCACTCAATGCAAAACTCTAATAATATTATGTGACAATTAAACACCATTTAATGTTATTATAAAGCTAGTATCATTCTTCAATATCAGATCATTCTGACGTTGTTCCATGCTTTCAAACAGAAATCTCTCCACCATGTTGTTCAACATGTAACTCACCCGTAGCTGTGACTTGACACTTTTAAACTGGTACGTCTGCATTTTCAGTCCATGAATTTGGTAGGTTTTATTCGTATCAAACTTTCCGGGCTCGGGAGCTTCGACTTCGAGAACTTGTCCGTCGTTCATCGATATCAACAACGTGTTTCTCTCCTGGTAAAATATATAGATATATACTAACAGAGCTTCAATAACATGACCTTGAAGAGAGATAACCTTGAAGAGAGATGAAACTCACTTGACAAATATATTAAATTACGAATTAATTGCCATATTTAGAGATCTAATATTAATCATTTTTCAACAAAAAGAAGAGAAAAATGTAGAATCTGTAAATGAATAATGCCATCGTAAGCAGACTTACAAAGTTTCCAGGCGACCACTGCATGTGTGTAACAGGTGCCGGAGTCGCGACGAATCCGATCGGGTCGTAGAATTCAGACATCTGAGCTCCGACAGTTAGGAAGAAAACGGTACAATCGTCCGACTACAATGAAACACAATATCGTTAGTTACTGGCACCGAGAATTCAGGAAAGTAACTATGAAAGGAATTAAAGGAATAAAATGCTGGCTTTTTGTCATTAATTCCTTGTGTGTAAATTGTAAACAATTGTACAATTTATAACATTTTAATTAATAAAGATATCAAGAGGTTGTGTCTAACAATGCACTCAAGTTCACAGTGAGAGGGAGGGTCTTAAAGGGAACCAATAAATCACATACCCCAGTGGCTAAGAGTTCACCGGAGTTATCTATAGCAAGACTAGTCACTGCTTTGATGTGAGGTTTAAACGCCTGGAATAGTTTCAGTTCGCTCGTATCCCTGGATCTCTTGCCAAGGTCAAGGTCGAGCTTCTTCTGGAAACGCAATATCCTGACGACACCGTCATCGAAACCAACGATCAACGAACTTCCTTTAGGATCAACCTGTAATCGATATTAATATAACGAATGTATAAGAAAGAATAAGTTACAGAAAGCGTACAGATGTACAGAGAAAATAGTTCTTTGAAAAAATGAGCAAATAATTCAGCGCGTTTTAAATATATATATTCTTCAATATTCCCAGTTTTATTAGAGCCAAGCGTTATGTAGACCAATTATGTATAGATTATGATGCACAGGTCACCGTCTTGAATAACTTACAACTTCTGACGGCCAGATGAGAGATGTTCCGCCACAATTAAACTTCGTCTCGCAAAGTTGTGACTTGTTTGTGTAATCATAAACTCTCACAGAACCTAGAAAACAAATCAACATCGACAATAATAACTGCTGACACACTGACAACACATAAATATTAAAATTTCTAAAATGTCATATAAAGTTTCAATTGCTGGCAACATCGGAACGTATGTAAAAATATTTAAATGTAGAGTATGAAAGTAGTAGGTGTAGAAACAATCAAATTGAAATCCTTTAAAAAATGTAAAAACTATTAAATAATCTTTTATATACAAACTAGGTATTTATCTATGAACGAAGACTAACGAGATTGATTAGACTTACTATCAGTGCCGCAGGTCGCAACGAGGTGCGAGACTGGTGACGTATCGCAGCCAAGAATCGCTCCAGCGTGGTAAGATAGGATCTTCTCAGGAGCTAGCGACGTGTGAGAAAACGACAAGTCAAGTTTCCATATTCCACCGTTACCATCCTAGAAATAATAAACACATTGTCAATCGGAACCTAGAGGAAACACCTAGAGATTACTCATTAAACAGCTATAGATGACTCATTTCACCTATAGATGACTCACAACAGTTATAGATGACTCACACCAGCTATATATGACTCACAGCAGCTATAGACGAAACATAGAACGTCCATTGGTTTTCTTACCTGAGCGTACCACATGGTTGGTTCGTCAAGATCGACTGATTTAACGATGAACTTTAGTTTAACATCGCCAGCGCCGACTTGCAGTTCATTCATGGGTTCCATCTCAAATATCAGAGCATCATCCGTAATATCGGCGGTGTCGATCGTCTCAAAGTCCCACACCTAACAATAAACAATACAGGATTAAAGGAACACAGCGCAGATGAATTAATCATGGAATTTATGTTAACGTCATTACTGAACGACAAAAACAAAAGTTAGAATTTATAAATTTATGCATGTTTCAATTTCTAAATTTTAAAAGTATTTTTATGAGACACCGACTCATTGTTCTAAAACACTAAGTATAAAACACACAACTCTTAAGAATTATAAGCGTTGGTTGTTACGCTTTGTTATAATGATTGTTGAAACCTACCCGGATACATCCATCAATACCAACAGTCATTAACTCTCCCTCATCCATCACGATCTGTTGTATAGCGCCGTGGTGACATGGTTTACGATTCTTGCGAGATATTTCCACTTTGATGAGACCACCTTCCCACAAGAGCATGTTTCCCCACTCGGAGCCTGATAACACCTTCCCATCAGGCAGTTCTACATAACCTTCGATATCCGATATCTCAGTTCGTCCAAACTTTCCCAACTCTCCTTGTAACTTCAACCCGGTGAAAGTCCGCGCCATTTTCCAGAATCTTAAATAGCATTATATTTCTTAATTTTAATTTCAACAATTTTATTTTAGGTTTATTGATTTATACTAGGTTTTCATTATTCTTACGTACATCAATAATATTTTCAGGTGATTTCTAAGTCGAGTCATGGAACGCACCTTATGTGTCCGATACCTGACGATGTCAGCTGACCTTCTAATTCGGTAGAGAAAGTAACTCTGAATATGTCCTGCGAGAA
>JAYJLZ010202057.1:0-10003 GCA_036873915.1 Tubulanus ruber | reverse complement strand
TTTAAAATATCTCCACAATGATATTCCGCACCTAGAAAACGCTTCTCCTTGCATCTAATTTTCAAAATTTTCTGGGGGAGGCCCCCATAACCCCTCCGTGCGTAGCTTCGCGACCACAATTCTTTTGGGGGTTGTGAAAATTATCCGTTGTTCATTGCAGTTGAAATTGCAGACATGAAATCCCACTTTCACAAGCACATGTAGCTTAGAACACTCGGAAATGCCGTTTTCGGCCATCTGGTGGGTTTGTAAAGCCAAAACCGATGATGGCGCTCCGCTAAGATGGTCCTCAGGCCAAATTTTTTGACGATTATTCGGGTTTGAAATCGCTCTAGTTGCTATGAAAAATGAACCAAAGCCCCCAAATAAGAATAGCTTTGCGTCTACGGCGCTCACAAACCGATGGTTCGCTTCGCCGTTATGTGCAAATATAATTAGGAATATTTTTTGGGCCCCCCCCCCCTATTGTGAAAATAGGGCAAATGCCACGAGTGACTTTTGTCTCAGAACATTGCTCAAGCACGTTTTTAGCACGAAGCGAAAAGTACCTCATGGTTTGGTTCACCTTTTCTGGAACCGAAAATAATTCCAGCCCAAAATCATAGCCAATAAACTATATTGTATATAGAATGTTATATCTAAACAAATTTTATACGGAGGCGTGAAGTTGGGTGCGAACGCACGGGTTATGTGCTGCATTTCGTCAATATCGACACACCCAATATATATCGTGAATGTATCGTAAATAATATCTTCTCACATCTAAATTACAGGATCTTTTAAATCCAGAGTAGACGTGATGCAAGGTGTGAATAAGGACATATTATAGATAAAATTATTAATTATGAGGGACCTCCGGGAAGGTTATGTTTGCACAGCTGATCGTGTAATGCTGGGATGCTGGCCAGGGGCGGATCTACGGGGGTGGGGGGCGTGGGTTTGGGTGCCCAGTAAAATCGTGATGCTTAGAAAAATATAAAGAATAACCAGTGTCGGGTGTCGAAAATCATGCCTTCCATGGCCCTAGTAGTTGAGTTACCCATCACTAAATGTGTCATTAGTATAGTATAGTTTTGGAGAACAATGATATCATTCACTGCAGGTGTTGTACAGGTGTTCAGACAAAAATACTTAACGACATCGGAATAACGCGCTTCAGCTATAACGCAGTATAATATATAGCTTCCGTGGACGCTTACAGTTACACAGCGTTATATCGAGGCTCCACTGTATTACGTAGAACATCTAATCTTCTTGCTCCAGAGATACGGTAACTATGGAACGTGCGGAAGAAAGTGATCCCAAAAAGAGAAGGTAAACATCACTTAACTACTTCAGGTATAGGTGAGTATCCTAACGCTGACTAATTAATGTGGCTTTTCATTTCTTGTCCTTTGTTACTTTAACGACAATTTTTTTGGTACTTTGTAGCTTTACGTCATCTTCTGATGGCGGGGATAAGACGCGGGGTACTAGCCATGATACTAGACCTACATGTACACAGCACTCAGACATTCCTGGTAACCGAACTTCTCCGAATATTTCTGGTTATGCTAACAGTTCTGGTACTGGCATCCTTCCTGCCATGAGTATTGCCCCTCAAGACAATCCCTTAGTATCCAACAGTGGCCCTACCCAGACAAGGCACACTGAGCCTACAGGCACTGAGGTACCATACCAATGGGATATTGGGTTACTTCTGGATTACATCAGTGAGAGTGATCGCTATTACTACTTGACAACTACCAAGGAAAAGAGGGGCAAGAAAATCCCGCTCACTTTCCAGGAGTCATGGCTCAAAGTCTTTGAGTGGCTGACATTCTCCCAATCACTAGGTGGAGGGTACTGTTAGTACTGCGTCTTGTTCAAATCCAAGTTGGTCAAAGGAGTGCTTGGTACCCTGGTGAAGACCCCGTTTACAAATTTCAACAAGGCCAGAGGAAAAGATGGCTGTCTCACAAATCATGACAAATTTGACTACCACCATCATGCAATAGTAATGGGAAAGTCATTTATTGCCACTTACAACAACCCTGAAGCCAGAATTGACACCATTGTTGATATAAAGGGCCAGGAAATCTCTCAACAGAACAGACACATCCTGTCCGTCATTGTGGATACAGTCAAGCTATGTGGTATGCGGAGACTTCCTTTACGTGGTCACAGAGATGACAACACAGCAGAGCCACTCGTCAAGGTCACTTTTGAGTCTTTAAGGCAATTCTAGACCACACAGCCAAATCTGATCCAATCCTTCGTGAACATTTAGAACGTAGAAAGAAGAACCAACAGTACACATCAAAGACTATACAGAGCCAGATCATTAGCATCACAGCGGACTGCCTGCGTGAGAAGATCTTGGCATCTCTGAAAGATGATACTGAGCCTCAGAAACATGTGAAATATTTTATTGTTATGGCTGATGAGGTGACGGATCCACATGGAAATCAACAAGTACTGTCACTGTGCGTGAGGTTTGTGGATCTCACTGGCAAGGAGCATCATATCAGGGAGGCCTTCGTGGACTTTGTTCATCTGCAGAGGGCAACTGGACAGAGTATTGTCAAAGCCATTTTAATTCTCCTCAACAAAAATGGTCTAGATATCCAAAATATGCGTGGACAGTCATACGTTGGTGCCTCTGCAATGGCAGGACCTCAAGCACTCATCAAGGAGAAGAACCCACTGGCATTATACACACATTGTCGCTCTCATGTACTTAGCTTGGCCATTGGCAGAGCATGTCAAGTGCAAGATATCCGCAACATGATCGGAGTGATAAATGAGATCTACTTATTCTTCCATCTGTCACCCAAACGACAACGCTTCCTTGAAGCTGTCCTTGCAAGACAAAATGTACGAGTACATCTTCACATGCATGCATTGTGTGGTGCAACCAGGGGAGTACGCAGAGATTGAATCATCATGGGATTGGGATGCTGAAACTCGTAATAAGGCTCAGGGTTTCATGACGTCGCTCAGGAATGGCCGCAACATTGTAGCATTAGTTATCCTTGTCAATGGTCTTGATACTGTGAAGGGTCTTAGGAGCAAACTCCAGAAGAGAGATGCAGATGTTGTTGCCGCCTATAGCCTCATCCACACAGCTTTGGAGGAGTTGAAGAGAGCAGACTTTGATTCAGTCTGGAGCAACGAGTTCAAAGAGGCCGAGACTATGGCTACTGATGTTGGGGGAGAGATGACTGTCCCTTGAAGATCCAAACATCAGATACACCGTGCAAATACTCCAGCTGACACAGCCAGGTATAGATAATCTACATTGCTATTATTATCAAAATTTATACTTACACTTTTAGACTGCTCTTTTAACCTCCTTGTGACGTGCCTTGAACAGAGAAGGCATTTTGTTAATAATATACACTCAAGCCTAGGTTGTTATTTCCCAGTGAGTACTACAAGAGAACAGCAGGGATTCCATTCATGGACAGCTTTCTCCAGGAGCTGAACACTAGATTCTCAGCTGACAACCAATCAGTAAAGTCTATCATGTCCCTCGTCCCTATGGTGATGGTAGGGCTAGCTGATGTCGAGTCATTGTCAGAGGAACTGCTCTTCTGGGAGAGAGATCTACCTTTCCCTCGTGCCATAAAGGTACCATATTGACACTTCCCCTTTGTGGTAATACACAACTTTCATTATAATATTTTAACCCTTCACTGCAGCCAATGCCATTTTCCTTTCAGAGAGAACTGGTGCGCTGGAAGAGTTGCTGCAGGATTCAGCAAGGCGACCTCCCTGACAACCTGATTGACACCCTGCGACTAGCAGATGTTGACATCTATCCTAATATCAGGGAGCTAGTGCTGATTGGCTGCACTTCACCAGTTGGGTCCTATGAGCGATCATTCAGTGCCCTTAGACGTGTAAAGACATACATGCTATCCTCAATGACAGAGGAGAGACTGGGAGGCCTTACCTTGATGGCCATCCACTACAGCCAAGCAGCCAAGCAGCCCAGCTAGACACAGAAGAGATGGTCAAACGCTTTGTCATGGCTTATCCAAGACGTCTCTTCTGCAACTCTATCTTGTTTGAAAACTGTTTGGTGTATTTGTCATATTTATATTCATGTAATAAACTGATGGTTTTTTCTACAAGCCAATTCTGACTTATAATCATATAAAAATGTTGCTTTAAATTGTGTCATTCCAACCCCAAATATTCTGAAAAAAGACCCAAAATGCAGGAGAAAACATCTAGATTTCAAAATTTTCCGGGGTACGCTTTACGGGTAAACCCCCCTTAGTTAAAACCTAGATCCGCCCCTACTGGCTATCGTAAGCGGTGAACACAGTCCGCCACCGCGACAGCTTTGACTGGATATTACCTAAATGCCTACCTACAGGGGGCTCAATGGTGGGGGCTGTGGTTGCCCTTTCCACACTGGTTACCTTACCTACCTGCAGGGAGCTAGCTATCTAATCTCTGCATCTTGGTAACATGGTCCACATAATCCGTGCGGTACGTTTTGCAATAGGGGCTGGGAGAATTTCTGGGGGGAAATCGGGTCTCAGGAGAAAGTATACATATTCTGACTACTACTCATGAAGACGTTTTCAAAAGATGTGGGGAATTTCAGAAGTTCATTGTTTGTTCAACCGGAATTCGATGAAGTGACTTCAACATAAAGCAATGAATACGAGTTTTAAGCAGGCGAAACAAAGGGGGGAGAAGGTGATATAACATAACTACAGAACGTAAAAAATGACAATTAACTTGTGTGGCAATTTTTGAGGTTCTTTTTTAAAAAGGCTTAAAGCGCCCGCACACTGGGAGAATTTAGCGTAATCTGCGCTGGGATTTAGCGCATTCAGCGCAGCGCTGTTTTCCCAGTGTGCGGCCCGCATTACATTTTTGTTTTATTATGGCTGCATGTCATTGCATAAGCTCTCGCACGTGGTAGTGCGCTTGTGCGTGTACGGGATGAGATGTCAAAAATAACTGAGAAATGAAAACAAACAAAAATGACGGAAATATGCCGAAGTAGTCGCATTTTAAAAAAAGAAACCTACTTCTGTAAATGTCGCCATCTACCGGCCTCCCCGATCCGTTATTTATCAGGAAACTATTGCAATTATATAGGAAAAGACGGTACGTGTTGGAAGTTAGACCAGGATTCGGGACGCTAAACATGGTTATGACATTTTTGCCTAATGTGCTCACCGTTATAACATAACTGTTTGAAATAAATGTACATTGTGCACCTAATTATAAATGTAGGTAATAATGTCCCAGGTAAAATGTCACCCAGGAAATAAATACAACCAAATTTTTAAATTACATTCCAGAGAATGTAAAAATGCCACCAGTGATATTAAATTTGTCCTAATTTTTTTATTAAAACTTAAGAATATATATATAATTACTTATTTATTACATTTAATGAACTGTGAATGCTCGTTTAAGTATTATATATTTTTGGTAAAACTGATAGCCTTGTTATTTAGTAGCTATAAGAATCAATATCTGTGCCAATTAATTTAGTTGAGTTGTAGATTAGTGACCTGCCATACATGAAAATGGTAGAATTGTACACCCTGAAAATTACGGTACTGGAAAATGACGGATCCGGATTGCCGGCATTTTGAGACCTGGTATTTTCAGCACACCCCAGGATTCGATATTTACCTCATTTCAGTATTCAAGAGGATTCCGGTTTCAAGATTCATATGTAGGCCAAATTATATTTTAGTATTTTTGTTTACAAACAATTAATTTGAATTTTGAATGCTGAATACTGAAAACTGGACCAACTTCCAAATGTGATTTGAATCTTGAATACTGAAACCTGAATCCTGGTCTAACTTCCAACACGTAACGACGGTATTTTCATGTCACGACTGGTTTCTTATAAAAATCTGATCCTACTACGAACTTATGGTTGGCGTATCGAGAACGAATTTGCGATCACTGCAGATCTCCAGTCAGCATTTGCTTATCTAGGAAATGAATCGTAAGGAAAGCTTCTTAAAAGACCAAAAGGTAAAAGTACGGTTTTGCCTAAACGTGACATTTTTATTCAGTTCACGCACCTTCGTTGAAATTCCGAGTTGGTAAACAATTTCTCTGGGTCCATTTATTTTTCGGATTATTGAAATTTAAAAGATAGCATTTTTCGGTCAATGAAAGATTAAGATGCATGTAATTTTTCATTTTTCCCAAGAATAATCGCATGAATAGAGAAAGCACTTTCTGAATTAACTTAAAATTTCTTGCAACGAGAGTTATAACTATAAGTAATGGAATTAAATTTAAGGAAATCAACCAGCCGTACAAGACTAAAATTATGATTTATAAATTGTCTAACTTATATAAAAAGCTATTTGTATCAATGACGATTTATCTATCGACCCAGCGCGCAACGATTTCCACTCCGAAATTAGTTACTAGATAGTGAAAAACGCAGCATGTGGCAGTATCAAAGATTTATTTCGTATTTAATTTAACATTAAGATTTAACATTAAGATTTAACATTAAGATTCAACATTAAGAATACCATTAAACAAAACATCACATAAAAACAGATCCCAACAATTAAGACCAGTTAACAATATTTTCAATAACAGATAGCTGAGATAAAACATCATAATTTGCAACAACTTCAAATTCTTTAGAATCTACTTGGGCCATGATCGTCGAAGTAGGAAAATTAAATACATCTAAGGAGTCGTTTAGTGAATAGTGGCCTACTTAAATTATATTCAAATTCACGTCGTATAACCATCAGTAATGATAAGTTTCTGCACTAGATTTGGTCTCTCTCCAATTTCAAACCAGAATCTGAAACCCGAAAAGATACACTATAATTAGTTAAAAAATTTTCATCCCTATACAGTGCATTTGGCGGGAGTCTGAGGCTTTAGTCCTTATCCCCGCATTCCGCGAGCAGCAGTGTTTCCTCACGCATTATGGTGACTTTTCCCTCACTCGGCAACTGCTTTGTTACTTTTACAATTAAACTCTCTCGCATTTCGCTTATGCATGGGTCAATGTAAACCCTGACCCCCCTAGTACAGGCGTTCATCATTTATTCGACACTAAAAATAATTTTGAACGTCCAGGCTTCGACCAGAAAATCAATGGTGAACGTCAGAGTCCAGCAATTTACAGTTGCATTCAACATCAGGCATCCGACACAGGGTCACCAGAAATACAGTTGGTATTCGTCAGGCAGTCACCAAAAAAGAAAAGATGCTGCTTGTTTTAAAATTAAATAATTCGTCTTGTGGCGAATGACGTCATTTCACGGGTCTACCTAAAATGCGGACCGGACTGCTCCGTGGATTGCTCGGATCGGATCGACGAATTCAAATTACCTACTATTGTTCCTAATAATACAACACAGCTACATCGGATTTGATTTATTGACAATAAAGTAATTGAATTTAAAAAGACATTATAAATACAAATACATAAACGCGTAGTAAGACTACCGGTACTTTCGTAGATCGTTCGCCAGGCCTGGTTCCGTCGCACCACAATAGTACGTTAGGCATCCGGTGTACAATATAGATTATGTTCGTCAAACTGTCATCAAATTAGATATCAGGCATCGCCAGAAAATCGATTGTTTTTAAAAATATATTCGGTCAGGAGTTGGCGTCGAATGACCGTCGATCCCTGTACTAGGGGGAGGTCAGGGTTTACATTGACCCATGCATTAACGCTATTACCGTCGTGGTTAACAGTAAACAATCTCGGCGAGTGACGCTCTCGCGCCATGTTAATTTATGTGCCAGGCGCTGGTGCAGACGACTCCAAGTCGTGAATCGAGCGCAGTCCTCGACCTTGCAACAAGGTTGGATGACGCCTGGCGTCCACATGCAAGCGGCAATTTCTGGAACTATATGGAAAAATTTTTCCATGGTTAAACACACTTACGGGAGATATAAATGGTATATAACGGTAGTTTAATCAACTTAAAAGGAAAAAGGAGGGCAAGGGCTCCTGGGGCCTTGAGATGTCTGCCTATACTGAGTGAAATACCCTTCGAAAATTTATTCCACACCTTCTACATGAACTTATGTCTCCTAAAAACCCATAAAGAAAAACTTCATATGTTGATGTATATCAAGTTTAACGTCTACGACTATAAACCTAGTGGGTCTTGCATGACCAGAAGGCCTTTGTATGTGTTATCCTCACACCTTTTTAGTATGTCACCCAGCCAGAGTCTGCCATGCTTAACTTGACAGTTAAACTATAGCACCTTAACTCGGTGATCTACTGAGATAATTGAGACAATTGCGTTATTTTTAAAAGGATCAAGAATACATGTACCCATACCTTTTGATGGCATTTCTTGCGGTGAAACTGACTCGAACTTATTGAATTCAACATATTCCTCCGTGTAATCTGTAAATAAAAGGACATGCACCAAATAAACCCAAGTCAATGACACCGATAATTATGTTTCAGATTTATGAAAATAATTAAATTAAATAAATTTCACAGAGATTATGAATTTTCGATAAAATATGAGATTAAGTATAATTGAATATTAATAAATTGGACTGCATTAAAATTATTTGTCCTAGTCTATACATGAGCTAGATCAGATGGAATTTCCCAATTCCCTGGTATAACCCTACAACTAACCATCGTTGTCGATGTAAGAATCTTGCAAAGACTCGTTAGACCGGAGGTATATCCTTTCCATACCCTCTTTGTCCACTAGCCAGTATGTCTTACGAGAAGGCCAAATCGAATCTAGTAATGCATCACCCTGTTAATTACACATGCACATCTAAACCGGGATATCAAATCGACAAAATGAAAAAATGTGAAGGTGAAAGTGGCTGGATTTTAGGTTTAAATTAAGTTTTGTGAATTTTTTTTTTTAATTCATAGCATACCTTTATTACCATGTCTTCTCTCGTGGTCATAACAAACCCACCAAAATTACTAAGAGAATCGTAACTACTTGGACTCAAATGTATCCGACAAGCTATAAAAATACAATGTTAGGGTTCTCTTTCAAGAATAAATGCTTAAAATTTACGATAATACGTAAAATTTCAATTACAGTTAAGTTACAATGATAGTTACAAGAACCAATGTTGTAAACAAGGTTGCTCTCAGTAAGAACGGAAGAAATTATTCTTGATACAGGAACTAACTCATGATTAAATATATTTCTAAAAACTTACGTTTTCCAAGAGACTCCATCCTCGATGCAATACTTACAGTCTCTCCAAATAGACAATATCTCGGCATTTTTGTCCCAACAACGCCAGTTATGACCGACCCTTTATAAATAGAAATAAAAAGTCAGGAAGAAATAGTTCTACAGTTTTACATAAGATAACAAATTCAACAATTGTTGAAGCCTGTTAAAATTTAAAAAGCACCTGTATGACATCCGATTCGCAGCCGAAATATGATACCAGGCAAATGTGGAATTTCCAGCAGATTAATATGGTCAAGCAAATCTAAGGCCATAGTTCCAATTTCAGCACAATGTTTATTACCATTCCTTTCGGGCAAACCTAGAAACATAAAAATGAATTTTTAAAAACTAAGAATAGCATTTATCCATCAATATGAATTATTGGACGTACATTTGGGAAGGTTTTATCATTATTAACATTTGAGCCTGCGAAATCAGGCATGTGGAATATTTGTTGAAATCCAATGTCGAGATCTTTTCCTAAGAATTCGCTGAAAATGTTTGCATTTAATCAAACTTGTGTGAACTAGATCAGGGAGGTGATATGGACTAGATCACTGGTCACTTGCCACAAACAATCATAATATGTGGGATGGAATCGTAGACCATACGATGAAAATGATGACATAACAAGTTCTGCTAAGGGGTGTACAGTAGATAGAAGTTGGCTAAAATATTTCTCATTCGTTATCTGAGAAGAAGCGTGGTTGTTTCATGCTCCGTAAATACAAATGTATAAATATAGCTGCAAAGCAGCGATAACGAGTTTTCTTCCATAAATCGTGCCACTTCCGGTTTTTGGTGGCCATCTT
>JAYJLZ010201946.1:0-10007 GCA_036873915.1 Tubulanus ruber | reverse complement strand
AATCCACTTTAATTCTTAGTTGTACTTTTTTAAAGTTTCCCGGAATTTAATACCGGATGTAAATGAGCACGCATTGCGGGCCTATATCTAGAATGAATGGTACTTTACAGGCGGTAATTTCCAAATAAAATGGTATAGGCTCATCATTATTTTTTCAGAGCGAGTTCGATAAAGTTACTGAGGTGTGGGATAACCATATTATTCGACCAACCCCGAACCAGAGAGTACCCAGCGGTAGACCGGAGGTATTGTTCAGCCTCCCTGGCTTATACGGCACACAGGACTATTTACACGCAGTTACACATGCTGAAATCGCGGCATGTAGAGGGTTCTGCAGTCAGATACTATGTAGATCCTGCGAATCAGAGGATATTTACGAGCTATGCGTCATCATTATGAGAGAACAACGGATTTCCTGGCCAGATGCAACGAGAAATCAACAGTCGAGAATTGACCACTTTTTGTTCTTGCGAAATGAGATTACACAGTTGCTTCAATAATTTTGCTGAAACATAAAGTATCCTCGTATGATATGATATGATAAAAAGTAGAGGCCGAGCCAGACTCGAGCCCACTTGATGTTCTAAAGGAGTCATATGAATTCTCAATTTCAAAATAATATAAGTGAAGATTTCTGTATTTTAAACCGGGAGTTATGTTGAAATCATATTTGCTGGATTTTCGTTTATTGAATTTATGATGCGGTTTCTATATCTATATCTATGATATTATCATAGATGTTCGCTGAATATAGCATTGTCTTATAATGTTGGTAGACCAAATGCAGTCATGACTGTAAAATGCCTTTAATTTGACTGCAAATCGCAGTCAACTTACAGTCATACCTGTAAATTGACTATCTAACTGCAATGGCAGTCATGACTGCAACATGTCAATTGGCTGCAATTGCAGTCATGCCTATAATTTGACTGCAATATAACTGGAATATCTTTGCTTTTTTTAATGAAAATTTTGTATTTTATCCATTTAAAGCAGCATTTCAGCCCTTCCCAAAACTATCACGTAGAGAAATGCGACTGATCTCACATTATAGTCTGTCAAACATAGTCCCAATATATGCCTATGGTTTGCCCAAAAACAATCAGATCCAAGAAAAAAATGAATTTTATTTTCACGACTTAGTGAGTTTTTTTTAATAAAGTCGCGCGACCACTTTTGTGAAAATGATAGAGTACAACGGAACGCTGTATGACATATACCGAATCAGCCAATCAGCGACCGTGTTCAGACCGTCAATGAGACCGTCATGAATGTAAATTGACTGCTGGGCATGACTGCAAGTTGACTGCGAATCTAATTAGCATAACAGTCAAATTGCATTCAACTCATTAATATATTGGTAAGTTGAATGCAACTCGACTGCTGTGAACTTGCAGAATCTAATTATGTTAATGAGTTGACTGCAAATCGACTATAGTCAATTTGCAGTCAAGTCATTAACATGATTAGATTTTGCAGTCAAGTCACAGTCATGACTATAATCCGAATGTAATTTGACTGCACCGTGTGACTAATTGTTGACGTCGGTTTCGCTTCAAGTGAAATTTTATGATAAAATTAGTCCAGAGCTCCTTTCTTTCTAAAATTTTCTGGGAGGACCCCCTGACCCCGTCACGTCTTACATTACAACACAACTAGCAGTAGTAATAGTATTAGTGCCGCTTATGAGCTAGTTCCGCTTTTAGACATGGTCGGGCCAATGCAGAAATGGCTCCGCCGCCCATGGGAATTAGAATTATAGTAAATTAATTAATAACTGTTTTCCGATGAATTTTTATTCGTAGTACAAACGTCGTAAAAATTGTCAAATAAAAATCATAAATTACTCAGATCACCGCCTGTAAAACACTTCAACATAGTATAATGCACGAAATTCCCCTATCAACCAAGTACGTAAGTAATTTTGCTTATAGACTAAGGCACTAAAGCATATATTTGTCGTAACATAGTAACAAAATCACTTCAAAAATCAGCACATAGCCATAGTATCCACATGCTTAACTATAATTAAAATAAAACGTGTCCATCAACTTTTCAAATAAAATCATTAGTTACTCAGACCATCGCTTGTCTGTAAAACATATTATATTGCAGAATATAAAATTATAAACTCTAAGTAGAACTTTTAAAATAAAACCATGTGAATTGCTCGAACCATCGCCTGTACATATAAGACGCACATTTTTGCACTGTCCCACTGTACACTTAAGAAATTAACATACAAGGTGTCCCAGAAAAAAAATCCCCTCCAATATTTGCCCTTTAGTACCTTTGAACAGCATGTTTGTCAGGAGCCCGGAAATAACAGCTTATGATGCTGCCTTTGCATGGCATCCAAGAACTACTTATATAGGAATATTTAACAAAACTAACTGCACCCTGTCCGTTTTTACGGGACCGTCGTTTGCACGCCATAGGGCGGTCCGTCGGTGATAGGAATATATTAAGAATGCATTTTTTCTGATACACCCTGTAGAGGTATAATGCGACCTCAAAAACGGTTCATATCATAAGACATACAGAAATGAAGAAATGTAGGAAAACCTAAAAATACTGAATAACAATTATTGTTTTCCAAGGTATCACCATAAAATTATATTATAGCACTCTTCCGTCATTCCTGCATTTTTAATTACTGCAACCAAAACAGTGAATCATTCAAATTCGAAGTAAATTACAGTTCCAATTACATTTTAAGCTTTGATTAAGTGAAAAGTGTGGATAGGCCACTTCTAAATTTTATCATTAATTCAACACCAACGGTTAGCTTTAATGATTAAAAACCGATGATTTAGATTTTATAGAAGAAATAAATCACCAAATATTGAGACATTTTCGGTCCCATTTGTAAACACCTGAACAAATTAAACTGATATTCTAAGATATTCTAAACCATTCTTTGAAATGATGCAACAATTTTGAAATGCAGGGCATCACCCATGTTCTGTTATATGATGCCCGTTTTTCATGCATCTTTCATGCCAACATATTCAATTGCATGTGCACAAGTACACAGGAAGCTTTCTTTTTTCGTAGGATAGGAAATGAAAATTATAATCTTCAATATAAAATCATAACTCTTACAGTAACCCTAACCCCTATAGACCCAGGCCTTTAAGCTAACTTTAACTCTGTTTGTATAGCCCTAGATTAATTTTCTATCCTACGAAAAAAATTAGCATTCATGAAGACTTACTAGCCATAAAATAAAAAGGTTTTGATCAAAGATTTTGTATATAAATAATACTTTGGAATTTTCCCGCCTCAAATATGGGTGACAGGATTTTGTGAGTTTTAAATTGATAATGGAATGATTGATTGATAAAATTACATTAAGAATTATAAAAGATAGACTTAGAATGATAACTAACAAAAATTAACAATACATATATGAATTGTAAAAAACGCGATTTTCGTTAATGATGGATATAATAAAATATATGTAGTAACTACTATAGATTATAACAGGTTAGTCGTCACCATCGATAGACCTGGTTCAGAGTCACACCACAACATGGGAGTTTTTAATGAGCCTAAACAATAGGTTCGCCTAGGTGATGTGTCCTTGTCCTTATCCAGTTGTAAATGTTGTTTGCATCTTTACAGCAGCCACTATGTTTCTACTAAAACGTTTGTAATCAGGAGCGTCGAACACTGGCAAAACCAGTGTGGGCCCACATGTATTTGCTGAGGGGAACTCCTTGGTTGGATCATCCTGTTTAAAGTCCCTAACATGTTTGAATTTAATTTGTGGCTGTCGTGGAAATCCAAGAATTGGTATCTGCTTAAGTCCAGTGCTGAATGACAGCAGATGTTCAAGCGTTACAGTTTCGATTTCGCCATCTGAAAGCAAAATGAGTATTAACAAGATGCATTTATGCATTGAGGACGCTCAGATGCTAGGAAGCTAATTTAAGGTGAATTGCTTATTGTGTGCGGTAATAATATGAGTGTATGAAAACAAAATTCTCAAATAGCATCGATCGTTGCCCTCATACGGCCAGGATTATGGCTATTCCAGAAAATTCAAACACAGCTCACTAGTGCACTGCTATGGTGCAACCTATTTCATCAAAATTTATCTTGGATCCAGCGTTTCAGAATTTTCAAGGTAGATGTTTATGACCCTGTCACAACAACGGGTGATAATGAACCGTTGATAATTGCAAGGCATATGCCTAGCATGTAGGACTCGCGGACGGATCCAGGATTTTTGAAAAGGGATGCGAGGGTAATGAATAAATCACCAGTCGGCAAATTCTGCCGCAAGAAGCCTTCCAATGGAAACTTGGGGGCCCTTCCCCATGAAAATCTAGAAACGGGTGGTGCTTCGGTAAAAGTATAAAGAACATAATTCTTACCACCAATATCCTTAAGGAGGTGAAACCAATGTGTGGCAGTCGCCACTTCATTTTTGTGTCTATCATCCGATACTCCTTCGGTGTAGACAACATTGAATAAACTCTTGAAAGAGGAGGCTTTAACAGTCGTCTTTTCTTGTTGAAATACAAACATCTCTTTCATGACGTCGTGGTAATATTTCATCTGGTCCAAAACGTTTAATGTAGCTAGGCCTTTTCGAAACCTGAAATAACAGTAGATTTGAATAACAAAACAAATAAATTTATCATAAATGTAACATTTACCATGATATCCTTTATTAAGGTCAAGAGCAGATCAGAAATATTGAAATACAGGGCGCGCTACATGCACCTCTGAAACTTCACCTTAATCAAGACACATTTACCTAGGTCAATATGAGAAAAAACTAGAAAGAGTCTAGTACTTCCAAAAGAAGAGGGCCATACCTACTAGAAAAAAACGTATTGTATGTCTGACCAAAATGCTGACCGTAGCATAACTCGATCAGCATATTGTGTACTGAGTAACTAATTCTTCACTTACTGTTCATATGGCTCATGTAGCCTGTCTCGGCAAACAAAGTTTATAAGTCGTTGAACGAGTAACGCTCTGTCACTGAACCGGTTAGACAGTCCATACGACCCGCTCACGTCTATGAGATTTTCAGCCATTGACTTCGCCAGTGAATAGTCCTGCTCTCCTGCATTAATAAGCTGAAATAGAGAGTTAACACTAAGAAGAGAAGAGCACAATTAACTCACTTGGGTGCACGCTAAGACAATTAATGAATGATTTAAACAGACGACCCTTAATGTTTTATTCACACATTGTGGAGCATGAAATTAGAGAAAAAACGTTCTGCTACAATTAAGTATTTGCACAAGAAAAAGAATGAATCATCAGAATGTTGCTGAATGTCTATATAATCTCATCTGCTTTTGGTTGTTAATGTATGCTGAACTTTTTTATTTTATATGTTACACCCGAGCCTACCGTTTTAATGGTGAGAATATACTCTGGGTCAACATCTTCAATATCCCAGGCTATGTCATCGAGTCCAAAGCAAATCGCTTTGTATGTTTTAGGGCTTAGGAAGTCCATTGTTGGTCCATTTTTGACCAAACTATAAGCAATTAACTTTCCTGTCGCATAGTACAACTTGTCTTCCAATGCTGAAAATAAATACCGCAATCAAGATTTTCCAGGGACACTCACTTCGTGGATTTTTGCCATGAACACAGATAATTTAAAGTCACCTCTCATTACGTGTTTTTTAATAATCCCAATACACTAAACCAATCAAAATTAGGTTGATAGATTTTGTATGTGGTTTTTCTGAGCTAAAATTTAATTCCTGGTCAGCTTTTTGTGCACATGGTACTTAGAAGTTTTACTCAGAAGCCACTGAGGGATGTTATTTAAGCATGGCTAATAATAACGTTGTCAAGCCAGTTGAAACGTAAAGCCTGCTGTACTGTACTACTAAGGAAGGTTACATCAGTAAGTAGAAATTGAAAACAATTTTTTGCTAGAAAAATTGAAAATATACACTGTTTTCGCCGCGGAAAGAGGTTTGTAGAAATATTATTCTTCCCAGATAACAGCGGCAGTAAACAAAAGTTATAATACATTTTTTAATGAAATGGTTCAGCAAATAAATATTAATAAAATAATAAATAATAAATTAAATAATAAAATAATAAAATTTTTATAAAATTGTATTACAAAAACACCCAAATCCGCGGCGGCGATGCTCGTATAAGACAACTAATTTAAAATATACCTAAAGAAAGAGAGCGGTGCAAACTTATTGGAGGGATAAGTCAAGGGACTAGACTAAAAGCAATGACTTACAAAGACTGTCTAGTCGTAGACATAGGCCATGTTTCGTCTCGGTGAATATGTGCAACTTCGGTATGTCCCTTCTCGCTAATGTAAAAAGCTCATTAGACAGGCCACCTCCATCTTCACCATCTTCATCAACAAACTCAACTTTTAATGGGAGGAACTCTTTAAAAGACGTTCTCGTCATTTCTCGTAGTGCTCCATCCAGGACATTTTCCCTGTTCACGATTACTTCGTTAAATGCTTCAAGTTCACGACTGTTGACTTGCGCTTGGAGCAGGAACATGACTTGTTTCAGATCCATGTCTATTGGAAAGAAGATGTTAATTTACATTTACAGCAGACCTATATTTCTTTCTCAGGAGTTGACCTGCCTACATTCACCAATTTCATCTTTTTCGAAACGAGCACACTTCCATTGTCACTCTCAATTGGAATCTGCGGTGATTCATAAAAAAGGCGCGAAAATATATTCAGGCGGAAAAAAATTTGATACTGGTACTAAAAATATTATAAAAATAGTTTGGATTCCCAATTCTTACCTGTGGTATCCCTGACCTTAAATGTTACAGTTGGTGTGCCTGCATTCATTAACACGCATCCTTGAGGCACTTCCGTCTTCTGTGGTGAGAGAGGCTTGATGAGATCAGGAAGTTCATCTGGACCAAGTTTATTGGCACCATTGTCATCTTCAAAATCATCATCGGACACTGATACCACATCCTACGAAAAACAGGGCAGAAGTCCATCAAAGTTTCGGAATATTATACCTGGAATCTGTGAATTATGCCCAAGTTTCATACAGTGATCCACAAGGGTTCTGAATTGCAAGAAAACTATTTCACCTAGGTTTTTTCATTTTTTCAAACCCACTCAGCACAATATCAAAATATTTGTTGCCAATTTTCTCCTCAAATTTGTTATATAGGGTCTATAGGACATGTCCTAAAGGGTACATAATAAAAATACACTTCTGGTTTAAGGGCGGCCATCTTGAATTTTTATTGGGCACCCTTTAGGGCATGTCCTATAGACCCTAGATACCAAATTTGGGCTCTCTAGCTTGAAAAACAACGAAGTTATGGGCCACATTCGGTTAAATGGCGGCCATCTTGAATTTTTATAGGGCACCCCCTAGGGTATGCCCTATAAGGTCCAGATACTAAATTTGGGCTCTCTAGGTCAGTAGACATTGAAGTTATGGGCCCCAGTTGAAAAAAATAAGGAAGTTTTGTGATGAAATGGTTAATGTCATGATAAACAATATTGGAGAAACACTGGCTTGAGAGGATGACATATGTAAACAAAAATATCTCCATTCCTTGTTTTGTCGAAAAATATTCCTGTATTTCTTTATTTCTGTATTTCTTGTTTTGCTAGGACCCCGGAAGTGGAAAGGGAAAAATAAAACAATTTTTACGTATATATTAGTTTTTTCAATTTTCCAGCGGTGGACGGAAAAATAGAAGAAGAAATTATGGTTTTTACTTGAAAAGCAACCAAAGTAAGGGTTAGTGCTCAGTACTGGCATAATTTGTCATTGTTCAATATGCGTAGAATGACCAAATTCGTATATTCTGACTTGGTGCCATTAATTTACTTCATTACCTTCGCAAACTGCGGAAGGTTATGTTTTGATCGCTGTGTGTGCGTGTGTGTTGGTGCGGGCGGGTGTGTTTGTGTGTTTGTTTGTTATTCGCATAACTCAAAAAGCGTTTAACCGAATCGCGTGAAATTTGGTGGGATGATTGGTTATTATACGGGGAACATTTGATTAGATTTTGGTAGCGATCGGGTCAAAGGTCATGAAAATGTCAAAATCGTCTTTTTACCATAGCGCGCGGCGAAGGTATGCGCTCTACCGAGTGCCCGTTTCTTTATTCAATGCATTTAATCACGTTTAATCCCTGTCCTGAGAGGATGACATTGTGTGAATATAAAATTTTGGAAGAGGGTATATCAATATTTTCCGGTATTTTCAAACATGAATTCGTTTTTCTGTGACAAAAGATATGAACATGTCTTAAAGTTTTACATCATTACAATAGACTTGAACTTAGGCTACATGCAATGAGGGAAAACCCATGCTTCCATCTTAACATGACAAGGGATTCGAAACCACTACGGCGATAAAAAAAGTTTTTTGCTTAGATGTAACCATGAGACTTCATTCGGAGGAAATGGAAATAAAAATAAATTTAATTATTTAAATTTTCGGCGGCGGATCCTTTAATCCATTGAATTAAAAAAGCCTAAGCATAAGTTTTGTGGACAATAAAAAAAACAATAGAGACTTGAAGCAGGCTTACCTCTGCATTTTCCTCATCCTCTTTTGATTTCGATCCTAGATAAATCCTTAGGATTTTCACCTTCATCTGATTGTACAAATCTCCTATTGTCAGGTTATCATCCAATTCATTGCAAATACTGTCAAGCATGCAATAGTTGAATTTATTTTCATTTCCAAACTTCGATTTTCCACTAGGAAAAAACAATGGAAGAACTTCTCTATACACATCTACAAGCTTTATGTCAATTGAAACTTTTAAATGACGTATTCCGCCACCATTTTGACCTCGAACTTGTTTGTATCTGTTATCATTTTTATTTAAATGGTACCATCCAATCTCTACTCGTCGTTCATTTTTCACAGCATTCTTGTTTCCATGCAGATGACATTTCCTTGCACCAGTCTCTCCAAGTGAAGATTTAAGTCGTTCAATCAATTCAGCTTTGCGATCCTGGGTAGAACGACTGTTTGAATCAATATTACGCTGGTTGCAAAATGCCACTATTGCGATTCGGTCCCCCCTCAGTGGGAAGAACATTTCCAATTCCTCGGGTGTCATTAAACTAATGACTTTGCAATCAATCTACAAAAATAAAAGTAGAAAATGATTTATAAAAATTTGCAAATGAAATTAGTTTTTTCCTCTGTTCTAAGCAAGTAGTGCAAAGATGCATATCATGGCATTAAACTTTTCAATTGGCAGGTATTTAAAAATAAGCACTTTATGACGTCATGGGGCTATAATTTTGACGATGTTCTGCCACTTTTTTTTTAATCAAGCGGGCCGAAATATCGGAAGATTACTGGCACTTTTCAGGGTAAATATTTAAATGTTTAATGTTACGTGTAAGCAAAAGTGACTCCTTTTTCATTGCCAATGGGCGAAATTTCTACGCCTGTAAATAAAGGTGTTCTTAACAGCTAAGGCCTTGTCTTATAAAAAATACCCCATGTTAGACGTGCCCTTTATATTGACTAGTAACCCCTTCAATCATCCTGGCTACTGGGGAAAATAATAAAATACGGTACCTTTTCATGTTGCATCTTTTCAATAACGTCCTGTGGAATATGTCTTGCCTTAAGGTATTCAGTCAAATCCGCTTCCATTTTTGCTGCAAATAATAGGTACAGAGTTGTCAAATTGGGGAAAAGAAAGGACAAAGTCAGAGATTAAGTACCGGTAAAATTGGGAGTTTGTTATATAACACAACCAAGTAAAGCACAACAGCATCAAATCAAATCCAAATAGATATCGTGATAGATGCGATATAGGCCTACATTCGCCCTTCGATCATCATACACTCGAAAATTGTGCATGGATACTGTCAGGCGCGTAGCCAGGGGGGGTTCGGGGGGTTCGGACGAACCCCCCCACAAATCTCGAGTTCCGCTGTTTTTTCGTTCATAAAAATTCCAAGCTATAGTATGTCTTACCATACCGTTTTCTGACTGTAGACCTACATCGAAAGGGCCGGTGCAACTACTTTAC
>JAYJLZ010201612.1:0-10026 GCA_036873915.1 Tubulanus ruber | reverse complement strand
TCATAAAGAGTAATTGGACTGCCCAACGACACCACATCTGTGTAGCACTTGTAGTCTGGAAACTGAACTTTAATAGCGTATAAGATAACGACCTATTGGATTAGAGAAATAATGGAATCATCAATTGTGGGAAATATTATTTGACAAACAAATATTATTTATTATATTGCTGTTTTTTTTCTTTCATGAAATATATTATTTAACGTATGTGCCAATATTCTCAAAACATTTCCTAAAATCCAATTTTACTGCTACTGGGTCAAAAGCTGATTGCCCAGCAACACTTCTAACGCACTGATCAGAAGCATCAGTCAAACTTACTCCTTTTCAAACCTACAAAGTCTAACCTTCCAAACACGGTCCCTGGAAAAGTAATCGAACAAATATTGTGGGATTTTAGAGATTTAGTTTTCCACGATGAATTGCTGTTTTTGAAACTGTGGTTTGTTTAAATTAGTAAACATGATTTTTTTTTAAAAAAACATTTTATAAACAAATATAAATACGAATTTCAGAGACCTATAAAATAATGATATTCAAATTACTACTTACTGTGAGTCATGGGTGTAGTTAAAGATGCTTTCTATCTTAGTAATCGCATGGCCAGTGGGCACTTCAAAGACATCTCCTTAAGGTTTTCGTTGATATCTGGCGTAGTATAGCATGACGTGATAGGTTTACTTGTAATCTGTAATCATTAATAATCATACACCTCGTAAAACACGCGTAACATAAATGCGCTATAATTTACTACTAGAGAATTCCCACACTGTTTGTAAATCATGATCTATCTAACTGTTTCAATATTAGTAAATATTGTTGTAAATCATATCGAGCGTTACTTTCACCTAATATAATTTAAATAAAGTTTGAACTGAACATTCGTGAATTTGAATCTGACATTTTAAGAAATGTACGTTACCTTACAACATCTGAACTTCCACTGCCTGTCGTTAATATTTGCCATGATGTAGGAACATGTCTCCTAGTGTGAGGAACATGTAGGAACATGTCTCCTATTGTGAGGAACATGTAGGAACATGTCGCCTATTGTGAGGAACATGTAGGAACATGTATCCTATAGTGAGGAACATGTAGGAACATGTCTCCTATTGTGAGGAACATGTAGGAACATGTCTCCTATTGTGAGGAACATGTAGGAACATGTTTCCTATTGTGAGGAACATGTAGGAACACGTCTCCTATTGCGAGGAACATGGCAATTTAGTAATCCAAAACTAAAAGAAATAATGCTAGGTATACAATGTATATAAATTGATTAAAACAATGTATATAAATTGATTAAAACTATTGTTTTGGAGCAGTTTGACACATTAATGAACAAACTTACTTTCGCTAAAATTTTAACGCACTAAAAATTCATAAACTTTATATCGTGTTATAGTTTAATTTTATGCGCACTGTCAAAATTGCGGTATTCTTAGGCCTAATTTTGAATTTACGGCTTATAATTATTTTTTGCGAAAAAAAAATTTCCCATTTTGAATTTACGGCTTATAATTATTTTTTGCGAAAAAAAAATTTCCCAGCATTTTCAAGATTTTGATCTCCTGAAAAGAATGATATGACATGCTAAAATTTATATCGTGTAGTATTTTAACTTTTTGCGCCAGTTTTTGACGTGCACTGTCAAACATTTTTTTAGGCCTAATTTTCAATATATAATCACGTTAAAATAATAATGTTAATCATTACGAGTGGAATAATGTTATAAATTATTAATAACAAAAGAATTAGAAGACATCCCACATGATAAGCCTATAATATAAGCAATAGCAATAATATAATATAAGCAATAGGCCTATATATTTAAACTTTCCGGGGTGTCGGACTTATAGGGTGTCGGACTTATGGGGTGTCGGACTTATGGGGTGTCGGACTTGTGGGGTGTCGGACTTCTTTGATGGGGGGGAATCAAAGATTCAAGACTATGTGTCCAAATAAAAAAATATGAATCTGAGCCAGACTAAAGGGTTTTAGAGAGATTTATTTAACAAACCCTCATCAAATAAACCCATTAATATATAAGCAAAATAAGGAGCCATACGAGTTCCAATGGCAGTTGATTTGATCTGTTTATACAAACTTATGGTGACCCCTAGAGGCCATCGCATCTTCAAAAATTCGATATGTCGCATTATTATACGATATACATATAAATGCGATATATCGCATTTTTGAATATGCGATGGACTCTAGGGGACACCAAATAAACTAGAATTAAAGCCAAGAGACATTCAGAGTGAGTTTAAAATTAGTTAAGTCGAAAATTAAAGTGTCCATAAAATGTCCAAGAGATTTAATTCCTACAAGATGTGAAATATTTGTATAAAGTGATTTGACATACATTGTTACCAAAAAAGTAAATTAAAGAATATATTTCCAGGGTTTTTAATTTTTCTGAAGATATCAGTAGTGTCTTGGATAAAATATTGGGATTAATCTGAAGATCGTGAAAGAGCATCTTGTTCGTCCTGTTTTAAATTGAAAAGGCTTTAGTATAGTTAGACGTGTTTTGAGAAAACATGGTTTCTCATTAGCAAAATGCCTTATAACAAATAAGACAAAACACTAATAATTTCAATGCACGGTTTACTTTATTTCATGTAAATCGTTAAACAGATCCATATCCATCAAAACTAAATATCAAAATATATCTAATATTTAGCGTCTATATACTGTGGCGATATTTGTAAAGCATCTCCTGAAATCAGTCTTGACTGTTTCTGGATCCAAGGCAGATTGACCTGTAATATTTCTGATGCACTGATCAGAAACATATCCGCATGTATTATCGTAAAACGTTGCACTGCTCTGCGTGAAATGTGTGTGGCCGTAAGTGGTGCTTCTAAGTGTAAGAGTTATCTGCTCATCATGACTTGTACCGTCATCACAGTTGACTCTAGCTATAGCACTGATATTGGCTCTATCAAACTTATACGCTGTTGTGTAACCTAAAATTAATGCTGCACCTGGGCCAGTGTATGTCATCTGATTCAGAGCCCAACTGCCTTCACTGACAGACTTCTGTTCTGTAGTGCCCTTCGAGTATGTTCTAGATCCTCCATATGACTTCGTCACACCTACCGTAAAAGTAAAACCTGTGCCCAATATCTCAGTTTTGAATGAACTTGTGACGGATAGCGCTGTGTTGAACGTGAAGGTTTTTCCTCTAGTTACAGTAATAGATTGACTTTCAGTAACCGATTCAGTATAGCGAAGGTTGACTGAATAACTTTGACCGGGATGACAACCTTGCGATGTCACCAAACCCACAACTTTATCGCTGTCCCGACTTGCCACGATGTAGTCAATGATTTCAAGACTTGACGCTGAGCAAACTGCAAATCTACATAGGTTTAGCCACCATACACGATCCCTGGAAGATAATGAAATAAGTATTGTTGGGTTTTAAAGACTGAATACTTCACTAAATTGTTTCGGTTTTATTGTTTTATAAATCAGTCAAGCCGCCTACTTTATGATACATTATAATAACATTGTTATAATAATGTAACATAAGATGATAAAATGAAATCAAGAAAATGTCTTTAAAGTCTATCATTAAATAATCTAAAAAAAATAAATGCCACGCTTCACCAATGAAGTTATGTATATAATACTTTATCATACTCGGCTTTATTGCTATGGGTGCTTGTTATACCAATGATCGCATAGCCACTGGGTACTTCAAAATCCATATACTGATCGTATTGATTGATATGCGACGTCCAAGCGCATGACGTGCCAGGTTTAGTTGTAATCTGTAATCATTAATAATCATACACCTGGTAAAAAAACCTGAACACAACTGCGCTATAATTTACTTCTAGAGATTTCCCACCCTATTACTTAGTTACTTTCAGCTCGTGGAACTTAAATAAAGTTAAAACTGACTATTCATTTGAATTTAATGTTATAACAAATGTATGCCCTACCGTACCTTACAACATCTAAACTTCCACTGCCTGTCTTCAGCCCAATTGTGATGGTGGCTTTTTAAACCAGTTATAACTTGGTTAGTCGGACAACCATAATCTATTTGAGCATCATAATCGTTGTAATTTGGTGACCATGCACATTCGTCTCCAACTGCCCCACCCCTGCATCGGAAATCCCACTGTCGGTCCTCCCTGCCGTTGTTATGCTGACTAATCATCCGGAACACGTACTGACCTTGCGGACATGAGAAATCAACAGGCTGATCATACTCGTTCAACCACGCACCATTAACACAATAAATTAAACACACTAACGTTCCGAAAACCAAATGAATGCTTGCCATTTCCTAGAATAAAATATCACAGGTTTCAATTCGCTGTGTTACAAGATTACCAAATTCTGGCATTTCATAAATTCGACATTATTATACTTGGTGAAGCCAATGGAAAGGTGATTTTATTACTAAAATCGGTTTTTGTAAGAAAAATACTTAAATAATTCCGGTTAGCCAGAAGATTACGACCGGTTAAAAGTTTTAATTAAAAAACTTAAAACTCAACAATATCTCTGCTCACGTGGACGCCAGATAGTGGCGCCCTCTTCATCCGATTTCCATCCAACCATAACGACTTATTATAAGCTTGATAGCGGGGACGGCGGGCGGAAAACCCATGTAGGAGGTAAGTATTTTTCTTATAAAAATTAATTTTAGTGATAAAATCACCTTTTTATTACCAATAATAGCTTACCTCCTACATTATGCTAGAATACCAACAGAAAGGAGGCTGGGTAGAGCATAATAAGCAGAGATTCCAGATTGGAGCCTATAGTTGTACGTTCACATTTTATAGTTATAAAAATTCTTGAACACCAAATAATTACCTTAGCTGTATGGCAGTTGCTAATAATACGAGACTACTCACCCAGTTGAACGAGAGAACTCTCGCTGGATGACTACGGTGGGCGCCTGCCTTCTTATCCTGTATAAGAGGTGCATAACAATTGAGTGACAGGATCCATAATTGAAATAGGTACATGTGCTAGTATCTATTTACTAATTACTGTGCAGCTCGTCCTGACAAAAACACTGAGCCGCCAATAACGGCCTGGCCTTTCCAGAAGGCCGCCTGCCTAATTTCCGGTAGCAAAGCCCCTGAAAAAAACTGCCCATCCCCGCACCTGGTGAGCAGAAACACTAGCTAAATCTCGCGAAACTTCCGAGGATTTTGCCGTGTCCGGGGCCCTTTTAAGTAGCTCCACAATCCACCGAGAAATGGTGGATTTTGCAATCTCCTCAGACCTATTCGGTTGCAAGAAAATAAAAAGCTTCTTACGGCCCCTCCTAAAGGATGCCGCCATATCCAAATAAACCCTCAACGCCCTAACCGGACAAGGTTCGGTCCGAAAAGGCCGGTCGACCTTATTATAAAGGGCCGGTATCCTTAACGGCTTCCTGGCTTCATCCGGAGCCTGGTTCTTATCGACAAATGACAAGTTTGGCCGTAAAGTCAAACTTTCTCTGCCAAAGACTACTTGCCCCGGTTCCGCTGACAAAGCGTGCAATTCCGATCACATCGCCGCGGTGGCGAATGCCATTAAAACACCGTTTTATGTGTAACATCCTTAAAGGTAGCATTTCTGATAGGTTCGAACAGTGGGCCTGACAGAAAATTCAATACCAAGGACAGATTCCATGGTGGGGAGACCGCCTGAGGATCGGAGAAGCCGAGGGGTCTTAAGTCCAGCGGCCCGCCACGTATGGGCTAGAGCCGAGCGGTAGCCCTACCAATCCACGAACATGTTCCATTTTACGTCGTATAACTTGGTTGAGGATGGTCTGTTTGACCCGACGACGAATGGTCTGAAAATCTGAAAATCATCTAGCTCGCAAGGATCGTATGACAACGGCCAAGCGACTATCCGGTCCCACCTTGGGAGTGCCCTGGGCCAGTCCGCAAGAAGGGATAGTATCAGCGGATACCACTTCTGGGATGGCCAATTTGGCGCTATCAGGTGATACTGCTCAAAGGCAGATCCCGGCTACTCCACGGCCCCACCATCTCCGCATGGTCCGGTAGACAATACCGACTCGTCGACCGGCCAGCTCAGCGTGTGAACGCCTGCTGGCTGCTGCCGCTGCATCTGCTTCCGTCTCGAAGGCAGACCGGCGGATCCCCGGTAAATCTACCGGATACAACTCCCTCCGGCTGAAGCACCGGTAACCTGCCGCCGGGCTTACAAAGTGACATCTCCGTTATGTCCATCACTGGCGGAACCGGTGACCGGCGAACCAAGTCCGAGGGAGCGATAGTCTCTACCTGACTACCGGCAAACCGGCGACCTCCGTCTCATGAAAGTACACACCGGCGAGACGGACACCCGGAGGTCAGTCTGCAAGACTCCCTGTCCCTTGTTCGAACAGGGACTGCGGGGAACCGTCCGACCCGCAAAAAAGAGTGCAAAAATTACAGTTGTTTTAGTTTTGTTATATAAATTTGAGTTGACAAGGCCTAAATTATATAGTCTTGCGATGCGCTGGTTTGCAGGAGCCGGTTTTTCAAAGCGTTCTCACACTAGTTGAATACTATTAGTCTTCTGGGGTTGGTCACTTGGGTCACTTATTCATTATTCCCTTGTCGGAGTATTTGGACGTCGGAGTATTGGGACTTGTTAATGAATCCCTTGTCGGAGTAATGGGACGTCGGAGTAATGGGACTTGTTGATGAATCCTTTGTCGAAGTATTGGGACGTCGGAGTAATGGGACGTCGGAGTAATGGGACGTCGGAGTAATGGGACGTCGGAGTATTGGGACGTCGGAGTAATGGGACGTCGGAGTAATGGGACGTCGGAGTAATAGGTAGTCACCTTATGAATTAACCATACATACAAATTGAATGCAATTAAATAAAACCTCCTCACTGCCTGGAACTAGCCGCTGGCAAGTGAGGAAAGAAAATAATGAAAACATGCACTGCACGTCAGCTCTTATACAAGAGATGGCAAAAATAAACGATAGACTCACACAATAATAAACAACCTGATATATAAAGCACAGCTGACAACGAATATAATAACGGCGTCAGTAAGTCTGGCTCCGAAAAAAAAATAATTTCGTACAGACGAACACGTCTACGTCAGCCGTGAAAATTTTACACAATGATAAAAACAGATGCTATCACAGGCTAGGAAAATAATACAGAGGCCCAATAAAAAGGCAATAGATATTGACGTTGATATTAAGCACCCCTGATACGCAATTTGCCAAGACAAGATGGCGGACAGACTTGCCCCCCGGGGCGTAGCCAGGTGGCAAGGGGGAGCTGGGGCGCCCCTTCACCGACGTCCGGAGCTTGAGGCGCCCCATCCCCGTCACCATCGTCGGGAGCTGGGTGCGCCCCGTGACCGACGTACGGAGCTTGAGGCGCCCCGCCAACGCATTGGCCAGTAAATTATGACTTTTCGGCACCCTTAAAATTCTTTGCCCCCCCCCCTGCCATCTCGGGCTAGCTACGCCCCTGACGCAACGAATGCCGACACACAAAATAAAATGATCTATTACTGACTCTTAGTCACCTTCTGAAGTGACCACTAGTGGTAAGCAGAACCACCCTATTATAAGGAACGTTCTACCGTGATCTATGTTTCTTGTAATCTCCTTTCACAGCTTATTTCGCCATTGAATTACACCATTTGAACAGCAAACTGACGCAGATTTTTCGACCGGAAATCGGATGAATAGGGCGCCACTATCTGGCGTCCTCGTGAGCAGAGATAGATTGTTAATTAAAACTTTTAACTGGTCGTAATCTTCTGGCTAACCAGAATTAGCATAATGTAGGAGGTAAGATAGTTTTTATTTTGAATTGTACTGTGTCATTCGAAGCCAATTTACGAATGAATATTAACGATAACTTAAAATTTTGGTACTCAATTAAATAACACTAAAATGAAACAGATCGAGTGGTTTTAGGAGGTTTAATGAGGTTTTTCTCGACCCGGAAGTAATTTAGACGAACAGGATTTGGAAAAAAATCCCCTCTATTGACCCCCCCCCCCCCCGATTCAAAAATATATTCAAGATTGCGTCTATTTCGAGCAATGTTTGCTGATTAGTTACAAGTTATATTGTAAGATGTCGCTCTTAAACAGCGACCACCAGCAAAAGCAAAGGGGCAAAAGGCATATTTAAGAACATCTCTAAGAACAGACTGTTTATTTATCGAAGGTAAACTGTACGAGGGTGCAGGGCCATCACCGCTTAGTTACCAGAACTCGACCAACACAAAGTACAATCAAACTGGACCAAAAGCAAACACTTGTACGACAGTACCCCCAGAATAGGGGCGCGCTGGAGGTCTTTATAAATGTAAAATTCTCGATTTGAACGTATGTGGGTTGAAAACAAAGCTAAGATCACCTGAATTTGTTGAATATATAAATCAATTTGATTTAATCACACTCCAAGAAACGAAGTTAGACGATGCCGATGATCTGTGTAATCAGTTACAATCTTTCGGAATGTTCACGAAAAATAGACATCGCTTATCTAATATAAGATCTGGCGGAATTGCAATACTAATAAAAAAAGAATTGAGTGATAAATGTAAAGTTATAAAGACCGACTGCAATTGCGTTATCTGGATTAACTTGCCAAAAAGTGTAACAAAACATGAAAGTGACATAGTGATCGGATCAGTATATATCCCGCCGGAGAGATCAAAATATTCGGATATTGCGTTATTTTGTGAAATAGAAGGCGATATTATTAATTTTCAAGTTGCTAAGAAACAAATATGCTTGCTTGGAGATTTCTACATCAAATATCACAGATACGGTGGAATTCGATAGACACGTTCAAAGGATATCTACAGCCATAACCGAACTAATTCCGTGACCTGCAGATGCTCGAAAGACAATAAAGTTAACAATTACGGTCACCGTTTAATTGAAATGTCTAAATCGTGCAGCCTGGTGATTTTGAATGGACGTGCTAACGGTGATGAATTAGGTAGGTTGACTTGTAAAGACAAATCTGTCGTGGATTACCTAATTGTCAGCAGCCAACTGCATAATCTTTTTGAACTAAATGTCAATAACTTTAATCCGTTATACTCTGACGCAAATTGCGCAATTACTGCCACGGTAACACTATCTTGCATTGCTGGTAACGAATTGAACAAGGTCAAAACTAATCCTAGAATACTAAAGCAAACAAAAGACAAACCACCAAAATTAAACAACCGAGACAAACAATCATTCATCTCGAATCTACCTGATAGCGACATAGAGAAAATTGAAAGAACGATTGATAGATTGGAAGTTCTATATCGTCAATTATAAAAGGTTCTTCGGGCTTTTCATTGAATTTTTCAAAATGTTCTGCTAATGTATCTAGATCTATTTCACAGTTAGATCGATTGCTACCATTTGAGTCGGATTCATAGTGTTGGAAAACTATTCACGTCAATTATAAATAAACGCCTGAATGACTATTCCGATCAAATTAAGTTAATCAATGAAAATCAGGTCGGTTTCAGACATAACTACTGTACAGCAGACCACATATTTTCCCTGAAATGCCTGATCGACATTGTAACAACTTATAAGAAAAACCTTTTCTGTGGCTTTGTTGACTAAAAAGGCATTTGACACCGTACCGCACGCCGAATTATGGTCAAAACTTCTAAAGAATGATATAAATGGAAAGGTGTTTACAATAATTAAGAATAAGTATGCAGCTGCTAAATCGTGTGTATTTGATAACAACAATCAATCAGAGTTATTTGACTTCAAAATAGGCGTAAGACAAGGGGAAAATTTGAGTTCTTTTCTATTCGCATTATTTATAAACGACATAGAAACCTACTTTATCGACAACGGATTTGATACACTAACGTTATTCCTATTCGGCTTCAAAATGGGGGGAAAAATTGACCATCTTACATCAATGTTAAAACTTGCTATTGTGCTATACGCCGACGACAATATAATATTATCAGAAACAGCCGCTAATCTGCAACGTGGACTAAAACATTTGGAACAATACTGTAAGATAAATAAAC
>JAYJLZ010201501.1:0-10030 GCA_036873915.1 Tubulanus ruber | reverse complement strand
GTGTCAGCTACAATGGAAAGCCATATGTTCGATATCGTCCGTTGACGCATGCGTTAAACCTGTCCGTTTTAACGTCCTCTATAACGGACGGTACGGACTTATGTGTCAGTAGCTTAACGCAGTTATAGTCTGTGAGAATTAAGGTAATGTTGATGAAGAGGGCTCCCGGTATTTTTTCGGGTTTCCAAATATCTCCAACAAGCATGTTTTCTATGTAAGTTTTTAACCCTTTCATGTTTGGTCTCTGGTCGTCTTGGAGGTTAATATTAAGTGATCTGTTTTTTTTATAATAATTAAAGTCAGCAAGAATTAGGTGTATCCGACCCTTATAACGACATCCGGCCCGGAATCATATTGCTGAAATTATTAATTACTAGATTCTGGTCGGAATTAACATTCTTGGTGAAATGGAACTAAGTTATCACTCCATGCATTAACTTCATATTTAAGGCACTCGAGTACTTTTAAAGCGACATTATTCATTAGAACTGGCGCACTACAACTTGGGATTTATTTTTAGGAAAGGTATCTCTGCATAATTTACTAAGGGTAGGTTTTGATTAAAGATCATAATTTCTTATCTTTTCGATACTTTCATGTCACAATATTTAATCATCCATCTCCGATTATTCAGTCGCGGATATTGTCAATGCAGCTTCATTTCTACTCTGAATCTCTCAATATTAAAATTTCAAAAACATAAATCAGCTCTGTTGATGGAAATATTATACATGTACTGTATATAAAGTCTCGCGTTGAAGGACGACATATTATCCTAAACTCTCTCAGCGAGGTAAGGATTATATTCACAAGAACCACCGAGAACTCTCGAGAAAAGACGATATTTTAACATAAAATAAGGTGGAAGATTTCTACGATTGTCGTTAAATTGCAATCCGAGTCGAGCTTTATCCAAGCAGGTTCTCAAAACTCCCTGCAGTGGCGACGGAGCCTATACGGCCGCACCACTTTTTGGTCTAAAAACTTTTTTTAAAAAAAAAGCACCAGTAAATTGGCCTAATCAACGACAATAGCCGCACCCCTTTTTTAATTTATCTAATGGCCGCACCACTTTTAATTTGCTTCCGTCGCCGCTGCCCTGGTATAACCAAAGAGGTTGTATAACTTATGTTTCTCTGTATTCCATAGCGAGATGACGAAGCTGTGTTTTGTGTTGGTCGTGATGACGTTGTCGTATGTCACGTGTTCATATCAGGATCAGGTGTATAAAGACAATGGGTATACATATGATTACAGTCTCACTCGAGTCGACAAGGTAAAAAAACACACCAATATTATAATCTGATCAATATTTTAGGTGATCAAAAATAAGTATCATTGACACATTAATAGCAATCATCAATAAACGACAATGTCGCATTTATTATCGAAAAGAAAAGGTCGACGAGAATAATTAAGTCTCAATATTAAATAGAAAAAAAACGGCGAAAATAACCAGTGAATTACTTTTTTTGTAGAATCGTTTCAAAACATACGTGAAGTTTTATCTGAAGGAAGCACTGGACGCATTCGTAGCCGAGGTCGACTGTTCAAACGATAACGTCAATAATTGCAACAGTTACAATTTCATCACCGAAATCTTGGAAAAAAAGAGGCACTGGGGTCCTGCCAGACAATGCTTGCACAGGGAAATGCGTAGTCGAGGTTACGCGGTTATGAATTATATTCGCCGACAGATAATACCGCAGTTGGTGGACATGTTCAAAAGATGTCGCCCCGGTCAAACAGGCAACGGCACAGTAATGGCGAATAATAGAACTTCGGTTAACTATATTCAAATGCCATAAATTATATAATCTGCCTGAATCCGTGAAACAGTGGTTCTCTTACAATAAAAATTACCGTTTCAAGCAAATATTTCCCTTTATTTTGTAAAATGCTGCGATTATCAGTCCGGGATCTCACTGCTCTTTATCAGGGAGGTGAAATAACCTCCCTGTCTTAATCAAGAGGGTGGACAGCGCTTGCTCAAAGTTGCGTGAAAATGACGTCAAGCCATACAAACACGAATGTGTATTTTTATCTGGTCAACATATACGGTACACTGTACATTTAATAATAAAACTGTAGCAAGTAACATATATATGCATGAAAGGGGATCGTCCCAACCATTGACATTAACTTTCAGCCTTTTAAAACGTGTTGTTAAAACCACTAAATACACTAAATACAGGTAATCAATGACAAAATATTAAAAATAGCAATACAATTAAATTTTGTGAGAGGCAACCTGTAAGAGATACACTTGAAATATAACGCGTATTGCAGTGAAACTTTGGGATTCGAATCCCTGATTTTCGGCTGCGCTATTTCTAACAGCTACTTGAGATAAACTTACGTCATTATCGGCGGATTCCCGTCGTCTGTTTCGTCGACGTCCAGTGTCCTCGTCTCCGGCGTCAGGAGCGACAGCTCTGAAAACGACAGCCAAGTTTGAATTTAAAACTCATCAAAAAATAATAATCCACACAAAATTATAAGTTTTGATCGATGCAGCGATACGAATTAAATACCGCTTCAACACTAGGTGGCGCGCATTTACGACACGTCATTTCCCGATTAAAACTGATAACAGCAAAGAATTAATAAGCAAATATGTCTTACTCGTCGTAGATATGTTTATATATGTCGCCAGGTTGCTTCCCCTGGGGCTCAAGTCGAGCCTCGTCATCAACGAGATTGTTATTGTTAGTGCTGTCTAGCAAGCCATTCACATGATTTTCTGGTTGCCTAGAAACATCCAACATGCAAAAACGAAAAAATGCTAAAAAAACAGACATGCCATGCCAATAAGGCCTTTTTTATAATAGTTAGATTACGGGATTCCCATGAACAAGTTTTTTTTTTCTTTTCTAAATCATCGGAATCAGGGCGGCGGATCCGTAATCCAACTAATTATAAAAAAGGGCCTAAAGAACAAACAAACAATGAATATAATAGATTTTATTGCCTTTCCTTGAGTATCAAATGTAAAGCGAAACTTAGATAGATATTGAATTTAGTCAAGGTCAAAATATTATTGTCTACGAATTTGTTATTGAAATATACTAAATATCTTCATTTTCAATGAAAACTTATATCTCTGGAAATATTTTTATACACTCGCTTACCGTATGTCGCAATTTGCCAACAGGAAGCTTAACAAAATTATTCGTTTTACCCTGGTTTTACACAGAAATTATCTTTTATTCATAAATTTTTGGTGTCAGTTATAATCAGTCGGTCTTACTTCTCGAATAAATCTCTATATCTTTCACCGCGACACCTTCGCCTTTGTTCAAGACGCTGCTGGCGGTCTCTATCGGCGAGAACGGTCGTGAAACCAACTGACAAGTTGCCGTTCAGTTGACTCCTAAATAACAACAACGTATAACAAAAAAACAAACAAAAACATGCTGAACAGAAATAACAAAAACGACATGCTGTCCAGAATAAAGATAAACGGGATGCATGAAACATAGAGAAACCTTAATAACTAGCATTCATTCAGTAGAACAGTTTTCAAAAGCGATTTATGCACCTCAGACTCGACCACCCCCTGGTCCCCCTAGTGGGCTGGATTTGTTCAAATGTTTTGATAAATGAGCATAAATTTCTGCAATCGATTTTTCTGTTAAAAGTGTTGAGCGCCTTACGAAAAGTAATCTGACTGACTAAATAACTATGAAAACTGACACTTTTTTGTCACAATTCTAAAACTGTCAATTGTTCGATTCACACCACGGCGAGTTGACAATGTGTAAGAAATTATTCAACTTTGATCGGCGAATCTCTATCTTGATCATAAATATACTATTTGAACCGGCCCTGTTTAACATTTATAACACACTCGGGCCCTGTCTAACACTAACACTAACTCATGCACAGTCATAATTCGAGCATTGTTATTATTCTACGATTGAATTCCACTATCCAATAATTAACGCTTTAATAAACCCTGGAAAAAACATCCGACCAGGGAGGTGATATAGACTGACGACGCGCGGAATTCCTTAATATACCGAGGCTTTACCATGACGTAAGCGCCCGCTATAAACATAATATTCGTTCGCCAAGTCTGAATAACCTATAGCATCGTGAACTGTGTCTACATAAGTGCGCAGACATTTCGTTCCGGATTTTTTGGATATTTTTTATAAATGCTCCGTGAATTTTGGATTTTGATTAGTTTTTTGGTTTTATAATTAATACGATTGTAATTGAGTCCTTGAGTAGTCACTGCGATGTTGATTATTTTTGATATAAGGAAGTTAATTAGTATTTCCATTCCTTGATATCGCATGCTAATAACATAAAATGATTTGGTTTACAGATGTGTAAAAACGTTTTTTTGTAAAAGGTATAAATAAGTTATTAAAAAGAAAATCCAAGTAAAAGTAACAAATTAAAGCCATTCATAGGTCATTTATCCTGTAATTAATCGAAACGTCTGTACTGCGTCTGACTTTATGTGTACACATTTTTAGATTTCGCATTAACATCCCAAGATTGACAAGCAGTTGGCTGGGATACAGGGCTGCGATACAGGAGGGGATAGGATTCATCTGAATAATACAATCTAAGTGAAGACGACGGACGGTTGAACGAACCCCCCCCCCCCCACCAGTGGCGGATCCAAAAATCTTCTGCGGCCGCCTATTGAAACGCGCTCACAACCTGAGCGCTAAGCTTCAGTATTGCCCTTAATTCAGACCTGGACCCCTGCTTTCTTGAAATCCTAGATCCGCCACTGCCCCCCCCCCAACCCATCGATGACTTCATTCTGGGAAACCAGGGTTTATAAAATGTAGTTAAACCACTTCCAAGGGGTTAACAGAACTACTTCTAACGCTAATTCTTCTATAACATGCGTCTCTAGAAGATATATGTTACAAAAACTGTAGTGTTATTCTCACATGCGTTTCGATTACAACGTATAATATCACTTACTCTCTATCCATACGTTCGCGTCTCCGACGTTCTCTACGTTCTGCGGCTTCAGACATGACTAGGGTTTTATATCAACGACCAAAACTGAAACAAAATAATTTTAAATAAAATTATCGTTATTTTATCCGACCTCGTAATATTGATTTAAACGCGCGCGCGATGTAAAGCAATTTAAACACACCGGTTTTGAAGTTTTTAATTCATGGCTATAAAAATAAAAAAATCATTACATTCCCGTGTGTCACATTGTTTTCTTCGTACCCTAATTCATCTTATGACAAATACATTGAATCGACAACCACTAAAGTATTTTTAACAAAGTCTGTCCATTTATTACCGACCGACTTTTTAAACTCTACAACAATACGGTTTTCAAATATTAAGTATGATACATTATATTGAAAATCGTGACAACAGAATTGAATTAGAAATACCTAGTACAAACAATTCTAACATTCCTACGACTTTATACCTTGTGTCAAAGCATATTAAGGCCGATTATTTGCAAAACAATTACAGAACATTGCTTTCATGTTTAGGTAAATACAGTTTACATCGTTCCTCGGCGTCAAAGTGACAATTCTCGACACAATGGCCACCATAATACTATTGATGATTAAAATCACGTAATCATATTTTCACAACCAATTTGTGCACGAAATACAGAGCAACATAAACTAAACATAACCAGGGAGTTATCTTCCAACTCCCTGACTTAACCAGGGACTACTTCCAACTCCCTGACTTAACCAGGGACTACTTCCAACTCCCTGACTTAACCAGGGACTACTTCCAACTCTCTGACTTGACCAGGGACTACTTCCAACTCCCTGACTTAACCAGGGACTACTTCCAACCCCCCTGACTTAACCAGGGACTACTTCCAACTCTCTGACTTAACCAGGGACTACTTCCAACTCCCTGGCTTAACCAGGGACTACTTCCAACTCCCTGACTTAACCAGGGACTACTTCCAACTCACCGACTTAACCAGGGACTACTTCCAACTCCCTGACTTAACCAGGGACTACTTCCAACTACCTGGCTTAACCAGTGACTACTTCCAACTCCCTGACTTAACCAGGGACTACTTCTAACACCCCTGACTTAACCAGGGACTACTTCCAACTCTCTGACTTAACCAGGGACTACTTCCAACTCCCTGACTTAACCAGGGACTACTTCCAACTTCCTGACTTAACCAGGGACTACTTCCACCTCACCGACTTAACCAGGGACTACTCCCTGACTTAACCAGGGACTACTTCCAACTCCCTGACTTAACCAGGGACTACTCCCTGACTTAACCAGGGACTACTTCCAACTCCCTGACTTAACCAGGGACTACTTCCAACTCCCTGGCTTAACCAGGGACTACTCCCTGACTTAACCAGGGACTACTTCCACTACAAATCCACATGGACTGTGTGGTGAAAAGAACTACCACACTCAAGACCATTATGGACACATTTAAGAAAATCTTAGGTTCATTCATCATATATCAATATTGTGGAGTAGATCATCAGTTGTGGAGTAGATGAGTAGATATAGTGATGTGTAGTTGACCTAAATATTTGCCCGTAATTTCACTGACAATATTACAATGAGAAATGAAGTGATCACCAATCTTATTACACAGTTACTACATTGTCGATCACCTCTTGGTACGTAATTAATAAATGCTGCCATCTGTGCGTACTGTTTAGAACTAATCCCAGATACCTAGAACTAGAAGCTATATATGGACAGCATAGACGGGTATTACAGATGTTCTATGGTTATAAATACTCTTCTGAACCACAAGTGAAATGCGAGGAATCTGTTAGTGCTGAAACTATTAGGTAGCTTCTCAGCATCAGAGCTTTATCTAGCGTACTGAGCTTCAAGCTTGGACGTATAGAACTGCGCTGTATCAACGATAAAAAAACATGTAAATCCTGAGCGATAAGATACTAAACCATAAAGAACCTTGGCATTATATCAACCGCTACAAAACTAACCCAATTTCCAAGCGAGGTCGATTCAAGGGGTTAAATTCCTCTAATATCTATAACTAATGGAAATCATGACATTAAATTTGCTAAACGCAAGCTCAATATATGTAAAGGTCTATGGTTTTAGCAGGCAGCGACTTCATTGCTGAAGTTTGTTTTTTTTAAACATCGTTCTTCTATGGAAGTTTTTGTCTTTTAAACAGTGCCAAAAATGTCCTGAGTTCCCTGCATGGGTCCCTACCCTACACAAAGTACTACATATTTATAATTTTGATCGTCTTTTGGATCGAGCGGAGAGATAAACTAGTACCCGGTAGCACAATATTATTATTTTCACGGAAATATCAAAGATTTTATTACCAAATTTCTGAATAAGTTAACTAACCCATAAAATTATTACTTCATGGCAGTGTAGCTAAATTGCTTTTTTACTTCATAGGTGGCACTGCAGTTCAACCACAAACGGCCTTGAACTTGTAGACTCGTTGGCACGTTAAGCGATTATTTATAAGAGTGATCTGACATGAAGTTAGTTTCCCTGGCATTTACCTCTTGCTGTAAATAATTTCTCTTGGCAGCGATGAATCGATTGATATATTTAAAAGCCACCCATATTAAGAAGAAAAATATAGACTGGCTCCAGTTCTCAAAATATCCTCCAGACGATTTATGCCATCCAAGCGGTTAACAAGATACGAAGAAATCATACCGTATATACCCGCGTATAAAGCTCCAATATTAACTAGACTTTTTCAATATAGATTTATCCTTCATCTTAGTAGATTTCAGCTTTTTCAACACACTTCAGATTGTATTTGGACTAAAAACGTGTTTTATCGTGGATTTTAACTTTTACTTTAAAATGTAAGGATTACGTTACGGCATTGCACTAACGTGAAAATGTTTTCAGTCTTACTGCACTGATGTTAAACAGAGAATTTCCACCTCAATCAGTTACGTCATACAGGGAATGACTCCCTAAACACACTGAAAAGTTTTGAACCAAATTATTATTACTGATGAAGAAATCCCCCCTTACTACCTCAGACGAAGCCTACAATCAACGCAAGCGTGCATCTGAAATATTTGTAAAATTATTTACTAGTATATTAAAACCATTAGATTTAGGCTACCAATCATCCCGAGCGGCCGATAATGGAACTCATAGTGAGTTGAGCAGTGATGCGAGATATGTACGGGTGCCTGACTATTTCTCCTATGTGTTAGTAGTGGTACACTTTGTAAGACACGAGATGTTTTATAAATATTTCCTCGGTGTATCGCGAACGATATCAGAACGAGTTTACTATCCTTCATTCATTGATAAACAAGCGAATCCACACATTTACGGCAACATCAGTGGTTTTGCTTGCAAACTGAGAGGAGAAATAAAAATAATATTATATTCTATCCCATGTTCTACCACTGCCATGATCTTAAGTGTCATTATCTCATGGAGGTAAAAATAATATTTTTACTTCCATGATATGACTTGTTAGGGCGAATAAACAAATAATACACCTTTCCCAAATCTCAATCAATCTCATTGTCATTATTAGCCAATCACAACGCCTGATATGGACACCCACAACAGCGCGTTTACTGGCCGCCATTTTGTCCCATAAGCTTTACGCGTATGCAATTGTGACAGGTGAAAAGAAAGACACAGATCTAATAACTTCATTTGGTTGCGGTGTTTTCCAGTCAAGGATCTATTCGACTCACTTCCGACGAAAAAGTATGATATGGAATGACCTTATATTTGTTTACGACATTGAAGAGGGATGATTAGTAAAAGTGTGCGGGAGGTCGGTGTTTATACGGCGGAAGTTCGTCTGAAGGTCGTGTCTGATGATGTAACGATGGTTATATCCACAGAGGTCAGACCTGATCGCGGATATAGATGATCGATAGTCCCAGTTTTTCACATACTCGCACGTATCATCCGCATCCGTATCCGTATCCCATTTTATAATGAATATCTGAGATATCTGGCATACCGCGCCCTACGTCATAGAAATTAACTCTCTTACTCTATACGTTTAAAATGTGCTTAGTAAACCTCTTACTAGGGGTTGGGTTAAATAGTCGTCAACTCAGGCAGACAGGTGGCGCCTGTGTAACTTAAGACGCTGTCACTTGGGACAAGTCTACATATTAAACGTTCGTTTATAAAATTGACTTAACTTCACTATAAAGCCATGGAGATTTAAAAAAGAAAAAATAACCTTTTTTAAATCGTATTATTTTAACCTCCAAGCTATAAAATATCTAATACCACCGAGACCAGTAAAGCTTGTTAATAACCTTTCATACACATAGCAAAGATATATCGCGCTGTGTAAATATCACGGTGGATTCTCAGGTGCGCAACAGGCCATTCATTCATCTGAGGCCGTATCACCTTTCTCTCTCACGCACACTCGCTACACCCAGCCCTCGGCAACCCGTCTCAGTCCCTGATAACCCGTCCAGTACAAATAGAGCAGAGATTCATTATTAACATACAACAATGATAATATACCGAACATTATTTTCATAGGAACTTTTTTAACCGAGAAGTTTGCAAACCTTCACAGGTTATGATTTCAATAAATGGCTATTTTTAAGTAAAAGTATAAGTGCCATCTTAAACATCTGAACAAAATATACATATTGTCTGTGACATAAATACTATAGTGACGTCATCTACTATATACACGGTGACGTAAACCCGCTAACAAAGCGTCATATAGAAAATACCAAAACACTGACAACATCTATGACATACAATATTTACCGAATGGTGACATATCTCACCACTTTCACAAACTTAAACATCTGTATGTTTCTTACATATAAAATTACAGTACTAATGATTACTGACCAAACACATGAAATAAATCTCCGTTAAAGATTATGATTTTTCCTCCGTCTTCAAATGTTCGACGAAATTTTAATCAAATTTTAGAAGACAATTGTATACGTTGTTAATTAATTATAAGTCGAAATATTAACAGATACAAAATGTCTAAAACTTTAAGTTTATGCTTAATAACTGTAATACTGTAAACATCCTTTAAACTTTACGAAATCTCTCACATAAA
>JAYJLZ010201390.1:0-10031 GCA_036873915.1 Tubulanus ruber | reverse complement strand
TGATAATAAAGTTGCCCACAGATGATTAAATCTATCATCGTTTCATGATTAGAATTAATCGATGACTCACTTCCATATACCGTGGTAAAAGCATCTTAAAATAATATGTATGCTTCCGGCGGCCCATACGCAGTATTAGTGGGCGGGTGCGAAAATCTGAAATGTGGAACTTATATCGTGATGATCCCCGGTCAGTGACGGCTTTTTCGGCGAAAATTTTGAAAATCAGATACAAGGAGACGGGTTTTCCAAGATTTCCGACACTTAAATATCCAACTCAAAATTACAAGTTTTGTAAGAAATTTCTTTTAAAATTCTCATATGATTTATGATCATATAGCAAATTAGCGCTGGATAATTTTGAGTGAGACATGATGTGATCGCGAATGTAGGTAAAAATGTCCCCAAATGTAAATAGGTAAAAATGTCCCCCACATTTTTTTCCATATGTTATGCCTTTTTCTTATGTAATATATTAAACTGCGGAGTGCCCAGTGTCTGTGGTAGCTGTAAACTGCAGACCCCTATTTGTTACGATTAAGATTAATACAATATAGCTACGGCTCCGTCGCCCTTATTGTATGCGTCCGTACCTATAAGGTTCGAAGTAGTCAACGGGGTCTGGGATTTGAAATTTACGTCAATGGAGAGAGCGTTTTCCAACGCTGTACAGCCAAATGTGAATGAACAGAAACTATATATTTGAGAGGTGGGACTGAATTACCCGTGTAGACATCGTTACTGTATAATAATAAAACAAGAAACTTAATTTGAATAAATTTTTTGACGCCAGAAAAAAAAGGATATTGTAGTGGTCAGTTGAAATTGTTGAAGTAATGCAGTGATTTATGAGGTTATTGGTAGGTGGATACCGGTATGCCGTAGTTTGGATTCAGGCATGACAACATGTTTCACACGTGTAATCGCGCTCGATCGACGTGTGGCGTAACGCTACCTCCCCTAGAACTCTTCAACAACAACAAAATCTAATTAATAACAACATTGACAATTTAGTGTCCACTATTTTATTTTAATAAACTGTTCTGAAATACCAAACTCTTAAACATACAATGAAGTACCCGTCCTAACCATACTGGCTTCGAAAAAAAACAGATCTTGATGAAAATAACGTTAATTTACCCTGGAAATTGGTAGTATTTCTGTGGAGCAGATAAACAGTAAGAGAAACATTGTTAGAGGAGGACACACTCGTTAGAAAAACACTGCATTTAAATGATTTGATACAACTCTGAGAATAAATAAACATTAACAGTAAACTTGAACTCCTTGAGGACATTATGAGCATAGATTCTACGAAAGCGATTTGTGATAATAAACGTATACATTATTAAAGTAAATTTGGAGAAAACTAAGGCTACAGAAAGTTTTGCAGACTCATTACGAATAATTAAAAACAAAGCTGCTACATTTTGATGCTACAACTAATGTGATGCTACAATTTAATATTAAACTACAGTACCGGTACCAATAATATTACATCTCTTTAATAATCGAATTGCTGTCAATAATATATTAAAGTTAAAACAACTGTGTTAAACTCAGGAATTAAGAATGTTACAGGGGTTTAAAGGATGTTACAGGGGCTTAAAGGATGTTACAGGGGCGTAAAGGATGTTACAGGGGCTTAAAGGATGTTACAGGGGCTTAAAGAATGTTTCAGGGTATAAATATGTTTCGCGTAATTTTCATATTCTTTCTTCAAATGAAGAACAGTTTCTTCCTTGATATTAATCGAAAATAAAAATTAATCTTAGGAAAAAATAACAGTTTTCGACAGGCATCAAACGGGAAAGACATTTCTAAGGTTTGCAACTGTTTTTTAGAAATTTATCTATATACAAGAACTCATCAACTCAAAATCACAAATAAATCCTTAGTCGATATCCGGTCGTTCGTCAGGGTGTTTCTCCTTGGAATAGTCCCTCACAGGTGAATACAACTAGAAAATACAACAACACATCGATAATAGTCCCTCACAGGTGAATACAACTAGAAAATACAACAACACATTGATAATAGTCCCTCACAGGGAAATACAACAACACATCGATAATAGTCCCTCACAGGGAAATACAACAACACATCGATAATAGTCCCTCACAGGTGAATACAACTAGAAAATATAACAACACATCGATAACCAATTAGAAATATATCACGCTTGTTACAATACGATCTCCAAGATCTCAACAACTTCATCAAATATAGAGTAAATTTATCGAGTAAGTATGAGTTTTTTAGAGTAGCTATATGTGCATTAAGAATATATAACAACCTCAATATTTATAAGAAATTATCGAGGTATATTTATTGTATAATATAAATTTGAATTTGGAAATAGAGGTGTTGTCATCATTGACATTGTTACAAGTTTCCTAGATTGAGAAGCTAGCACAGAGACAGACTTTGGAGCGTCGTAAAGTAGTCTCTAATTGTGCTGTTTTATGGTATTCGATACGACCCACCATGGATATATAAAGATAGATCTCTTTATAGATCCATGGACCCTCAGTGGCCAAAAACTGAGTCTATGTGGGCAACCGTTTTTCATAGTACAAGTACAGAGAGATTATTTCAGTGCTTCTATTAACTTCTAATACGCCTAACAGGTGGCAGCACATACTGAACATATAGACATCTCAGAAATGAGATTTTAAACATGGTAACTATGATATACACTGTATTTAAGTCTTTTTGAAATCTAACGTACTCTTTCAATCCGTCATTCACAATTTAATGGTTAAATATGACTAATAACTGGTCAACTACATAAAACATGCACAGTAAATAATGAATTTTGAAACTACAAGTTTTACCTTATATTGTTTTCCTTCGTATTTTTGCCACGGGTTAGGATTATTTTTTTTGTCCCAGCTGCAAAATAAAATTTATAATTCTCTGGAATTGCAAGTAGTTTTCTCTGCATTGAATTTCAATAAACTAAAAACCTGTAAGAACCAAGCAGTATCTTTTGTAGTCATTGTTATAATATACCTTTAATGCATGTATTGATATGTTATGTCAAATTCAGAAAGTTTAACACAATAAACTGGCTGTCCAGTACTAGGATATCAGTACTAGGATTACTTTTGCAGTGATAATATAGAGTGCTCAGAGTAATCAATGAGAGATTACAGTAACACGGAGAGTGTTGGAAGTCACTCAATCACTAGTCTTACATAACATACCTGACGTCAGGATTTCTAATAGCGAGTCTAGCTAAGTATGCTCCAGCTCCAACAACTCCAACACCGACACAGACAAACAGAGGCATCAACTTAAACAGAAAACACATCACATTATACAACAAGCTTACCATGATGAGCCCCGCCCCGTCACATTACACAACAAGCTTACCATGATGATCTCCTGTCACATTATACTACAAGCTTACCATGATGATCTCCAGGAATGAAACATGCCTACAAATAACAGTCTACCGAATACCGTACAGTTTATGTACGACACCAATATCAGTAGTATGTTTTTATTGCTATAGATTGATAATTATTGTCACTTATTTAAATTGTTGAAATAATTGGAGTAAATGTTGATCGTAAGATCTGTGTTAAATTATTGACTTTAGAAAATAATTATAATGCCATACTGGGACATTTATTTTATGTTGCTTGGCCATTTCTATGTACCAGGGAGGTCAAAAAGACCTATAGAATTAAGGCCTTATGACTAGTGACATACACCTAATATAATATAGACAGTTTTACACAGGAAAGCCTGTAGGCTTTAAGCCCCGGATGTCTCTCAAGCTCTGACATCAGGGCAGCTAAGTTGTCACACCGGCCACGGTGTTTGTGCAAGTTTCCATTAAACTCAAGATTTTGGAGATTTCCCAGTTCACCTTTCACATGGCCCAATCGACCCATTTACTTACTACATATTGAAATATGGTAGGCAGTCATGTCACAATTTTTGGTTAGGGCGAACTGACTTAAAGCTGTATCACTTAGCTTAGTGTTTATTCCTGCACCTGGAAAGCGTGGCCAACAACTCCAGAAAATTGTCCGACACAACTGATTGATGAGAGGCCAGGATTTAGGACGAGGCCTCGATTCATTTACTATGACATAGGTAGGGGTACCTTGTTTTCATAAAAATCATGAAAAATCAATTAGCGATATTTGCCTGGATAAAGTAGAAATGTTGAGTCTGATCAGTCCCCTATTCTGAACAGTCCAATAAAAGCATTTCTGCACTGTCAGTGACATGCCTCAGTACGAGTATGGGCCATATGGGCATGGCGGTGGTTTTCTGCACATGCGTCAGTATGGTAGAGGTTTTCTGCACATGTGCATGCAATAATGCCTATGGGTGGGTGGAAAAATCACTGACAGACTCCGACACTCAGTCAGTATTCACTGACACTGGACCTCATGACTTGCATTCAATTCAATAGGCTAATATTCAATTTCAAGTTGAAGTTTGGGCCGCTTTCATTATTTTATGTTTTCTACTCAATTATTTTAAAAGCAGTGAAGTTAAAAAACAGAGGGCATTATTTGACACTTAACCAAATCGCATAAACCACCGCAGAGCAACACCAGGAAATGTTTAAATTATTAATTCTAAACGGACCACCATCTTTCTTTCTTTCTATCATCGAACCGAACGCAGCCATATATTACGCTCGTGATAAAACTATTCGAATATTACAAGAAGGTGGGTCTTTGGTTACTTTTATCTAAAAACTCAAACGTAACGAATATACTTACAGCGGGATGCCGTTTCAAACTGGCCCACGAAAGACCCTGCATTTTACAGTGTGTGTGTTTTATTAGTTTAGGCCTAGTTTGCCAGATTTCACACGGTATCGTCGACGAATTCAAGGTCGGCTGCGTTCAATGGTGGCGCTAGTGTACGGTACCAGTAGAACGAGTTACGGATTTAGAATCCGGCATACGAGATCACCGCGCCGGGCCGGGGTAGTTCATTTATGCTACTGAGAAGAGCCAGCCAGAATCCATTACAAGAGATCAGCGATATGGGGTGTTCATTTATGTTACTGAGAGGAGCCTACCCGCAAGAGACGACGGAACCGCCGCGGCCGTCGATGTCATGGGCTGGGGTTGATGATATATCCAGGGATGAAAACACATTTTGACCTTTCACCTTTGAATATTTTTTGTGGACTTGGCCTTCCCTAACCATAAAACCAAGGATAATGCACAATCTAGCCGAAGTAGGGTTAGGGTTAGGGAGTCACATTATAAAATTCCAAAAATGAAGGTAATGGGTTTTCATGGGGATATCATTAACCATGTCATGGCCGCGGAACTTTTTTGTATAACGATCAATTTGTCAATGAATAATTTTGGCACAATGGCAAAAATAAGTTGTCCTGAAAGTTGAATGTTCACTAGCGTGCATCTTGGACGGACAGTGGATAGAATATTATCAAAGAGAGAACAGAAACGACTTGTTCATTGCATCATCTAACTAACTTCAACTATTTATTATAACAACATGTACAGCACTATTATAGTATACAAAGATAACATTAGGTGTCGCCACCTCCTAGAGATTTAGTAAAAGATCATAAATAAAACACTGAAGTGAGACCTACAGATCGCCGCGGTTATTTGTTATTTTTGTGTCACAAAGCTATTTTAGGGTATTGTAATTGTTTACTTGGTGAACCATCCGTGCAGTTGGTGACACCAGGTCCTAGGTGGCAGTTCTTGACCCGTCAATCGGTCACTCTGTTGTTGGAATCCTGACAGTAATAGTGGGTAGATATGGGATGAATTGTTGGATTTGTGGTAAAAACACCAAAAATGGTGTATATGATGTTAAGGGGGTACTAAATCATTTCAGATATAGTGCCAAGCTGAATTTTTTCCATGACGACCGTATCCAGGGAAAATCCAAAATGGCCGCCGCCCAAATCTAAGTGAAAAGTTAACATAAAAACATAAATAAAGTGTCTTTTTATATGTTTTTGGACATGCAGAATCCAATGGCATCATCAGTTCATTGAAAAAATACATGTATTTTGAGATAGGGCACTTAATGCTAAAATTCAAGATGGCCACCACCTCAATTGTGAATATAGGCTACTATGTTCTGTACTATGTTCTGTACTATGTTCTGTACTATGTTCTGTACTATGTTCTGTACTATGTTCTGTACTATGTTCTGTACTCGACTATGCTGTGGTCGTATTTGATTTAATATGTGTTATTATTTTTGTGCGAAAAATTAAAGAATATTAGTTATACAGTCTTCTAACTTACATCTTCGCCAAGCGATGCAAGAAAACATATTGGATTTCAACCATACGAAGAATAATTATACTTTCGTTGTATTTTTATTATTTGCTTTATCTCTAAACGCTTGGTCGAGGCTCACATTCATATAAAATTCTAATTCGTCTGATATCCCAGGAACTAGGTTGGTTTCTCTGTCCTATTTTGACAAAGGGAGTTTTAACTGTTATAGTCGGTCGTATTCCGTCAACGCTGAAGTAATTCACCGGGTAGTGCATCAGGGAACTGTAGTCATACGGAGTGTCAAGGTCGTCTATTTTACTCAGTGGCTGAATTTCAAAATTAACTCTTGCTCCTGTTTAAAAAACACGAAACAACTAAACATAAATATGTGAAATTTGTAGGAAAAAGAAGAATCTATTATTAGCCGGTTAATATTTTACGATTTGACTTTAAAATGAGTTATGGATAAAAAATCACTTGAAACATTAACAGACAAATTATAAATTACAATTGTGATGGCATCTGTTCATGTTAGATATCACAATTATTCCATAAATATTATTGAATTATATTATATAATATTTAAGCGTTCTAGATCCTTTATTTATACTGTTACCTGCTTCTATATTCTGCCAGTTAATAGTGACGTACTGGTCTCTATCCGGGCGAGTATGTTCGTGCCACAGTCCCAAACAGTGAAGCAATTCATGCCAGATATAACCTTCATGTATGCATCCCCGACCCAGCGAGAGGAGCTGTTTCCCACCAGACATCCCGACATTAGAGTGACATCTGGAATATATCCCGACATTAGAGTGATATCTAGAATATATCCCCACATTAGAGTGACATCTGAATTGCAAGATAATATTTTCTTTCGATTTTATAAGTTTTTGCTGTTATTCCAAACTTGCAAGTAATTCTAAAGTAGGGATAGAGTGTTATCCTCTTACACAGGGGCAGATTGTTCTAAACTAATTTAATCTTTCTTCTTTTGGAGCAACCGGATTTTATTTACTTTTAATTTATACAATTAATTCGACACCCCAACGTCACAGCGCGCCTCACATCGTCACAGCGCGCCTCACATCGTCACAGCGCGCCTCACATCGTCACAGCGCGCCTCACAACGTCACAGCGCGCCCCACAACGTCACAGCGCGCCTCACAACGTCACAGCGAGCCCCACAACGTCACAGCGAGCCCCACAACGTCACAGCGCGCCTCACAACGTCACAGCGCGCCTCACAACGTCACAGCGCGCCTCACAACGTCACAGCGCGCCTCACAATTTCACTGCGAGCCCCACAACGTCACAGCGCGCCTCACAATTTCACTGCATGCCTCACAACGTCACAGCTCGCCCCACAACGTCACAGCGCGCCTCACAACGTCACAGCGCGCCCCACAACGTCACAGCGCGCCCCACAACGTCATAGAGCGCCTCACAACGTCACAGCGCCCTCTCGCTTACCCGTCGCCAGAGTAGAATAACAATGCTGGCAAAGAATCTTTATAATCGTCTGCTGTCATTTCAGTAAAAGTCAAACAATCAGCTGAAACGGAGTTTATCATCGAGGTCAATTCTTTAATTGCCTGACGGATAACATCTCTATCTTCAGACGCTGGAATAAAGTAAAAACAACTATTATCAAATAATACAGAAGCAGAATTATTAAAACAGAAAGTATCCGGAAATTTATAAACTTTAAGCGAATAATGTGATGCTAGTCCAAATAAATACATTTTCTGATTCCCATCATCAGCGCGCACGTACATTTTACGCGTGCGCATTAACAATTATTTTAACCTTCCAAAAAAAATCAGTTTTGTACTGTGAAATCACTTGAAAGTTCAAGATAAAAAACTGTCACCGCATCTTTTTTTGGAGGAAGTAGCAGGACCGAAAATAGAAAACTTATTTTGGTCTTTACTTACAAATTGTCTTTCCATTTTCTTCAAGAAAACCGAAACGTACTTGACCATCGTACCAGCGAGACCACCGTGACCTTACCGCACTTCTAAACTATAAACAAACTGTTTAAAATCATTCAGAGCTCGGATAATAACAGAATATCTCACCGTTATTATGCTAACTTACCGAACTTTGTGTAAGGTTAATGTCACCCTGGAACAAATCTGAAAATGAATCAAATTTGGTTACAATAGAATGCGTTTTCATTTTTCAATAAAGATAAACCCGATTTTAAAAATAAACTGCAGCAGTAAGAAATGACTGTATAATTCATCTTTACGACATTGTTCATTTTTTTAAATACGGGATTGTTATTTTCATTAATTATGCTGTTTAACACATAAATCATTATCACATACAATGTGCTTCTTTGTGTATTAAAGTTAGCGATCGATCATTTTAATAAATATACCTTCATTTTCATCTGGTCTGTTATAATACGACTAGAAAATAAAGGATTTAAATGTATTTGTTAATCTTGCTCATATTGCATAAAGGAAAATACCGATTTATTGTGTTAAATCATTGAAGTATGACGGAAGTTGGCGGCGGCACACTGTGAACTAACCGTCACACTAAAACCGGCGGTTGATCTGTAATGGGAAGGATTGGAAACTTCTCATGAAATAATAAAGATATGAATGGTTTATAAATAGAACCGACGCGCAGTCAGTGTTATCGGTCTTTGATCTGATGACTGTAGCCAGACAGACAGACGGACAGACAGATAGACAGACAGATAAGCCGGTAGGATCCAAGCGCTTTCAACGAGAAGCGCTGGCATTTTCCTGAGGAGAAACTGGACACCTGAAACTTCATTCCCAAATTGTCATCTATCGAACTTCCAATGAGAAATTTACACATGCATTTTCATACTTGGGCAATTTACTGCAGTTGTAAATATCTGATTGAATGTCACTTACCTGTACTGCAGTTGTAAATATCTGATTGAATATCACCAAAATGTAGAATGTTAACAAATGCATGTTTGGGGTGGATGGACACCGGATATTACCACACGTCGTCCGTACTTTATATTCCACGGTTCAGCGATGTTACAAGAACAGCGATGTTACAAGAACAGCGATGTTACATGAACACAGCGATGTTACAAGAACAGCGATGTTACATGAACACAGCGATGTTACAAGAACAGCGATGTTACATGAACACAGCGATGTTACATGAACACAGCGATGTTACATGAACACAGCGATGTTACATGAACAGATTACTGATTAATAACGCTCTCGTATAGATTGTATATTAAGTGATGTTTTAAAATAGATAAATCTTAGAGCAGTATCATAGCTATTCTATGGGAAATACTGACGATATAAAAATTATCATAGGACAGATATATTTCAGGTATATTTTCCCATGGACTATCTGTATTTTCCCATGGACTATCTGTATTTTCCCATGGACTATCTGTATTTCTGATGACAGTTTCCGTGAAGATAAAGAGGTATTCCACACAATCATAATATAACGTTGGCCCAGTTATAACGCCATGTTATAAACGATACAGCCCACTAGTCCGAAGGCCCTCAGTCCGAAGGCCAACTAGTCCGAAAGTCTATCAAAGGTGCAGGCAATAGGCAAACTATATTGAATAATTGATAGCCCTTTTCAGCGGCGGATCCAGGGGGGCACCCCTATAAAAGTCTTCACATTTTTTTAGACTGACCTTTTTCGTGAACTAGTACAATGTTCCCCGGTACCGATGTTAAAACTGGCCGTTGGACAAGACCTTTAACCCCAAAAAACGTCGTATATTTCAAATATAGAAGAAGATGAATATCATGT
>JAYJLZ010201279.1:0-10033 GCA_036873915.1 Tubulanus ruber | reverse complement strand
ATATACTGTGTGCAACTGACTTTGTTCGGAGCGCCACTACCGATAGGTGCGCTGCAATGTACGTAATTAAGTATTATCTCTGTCACTATTTGACTGATTATGACGAAACTCGGTACATGTTCTTTATTGCGTCATAAAAAATTCCAAATTCCGTCAATAGGGGGCGTATTTAATGTTTATTTTGACACTATACCTTTAATTGCCATTAACTCAAAAACAATAGACAAAACGTACCCACGGATACCTATACTGTAATGAAGCTCATTGACATCTTTAAAATGATTTGAAATTGTTCGGAAATAGTCGACAAAATACGTATATCTATGTTATAATGTACTACCTACATTTCGTAATTAAGAAAGTTGTTCCGATTTCCACCAATAGAATGCCAAAATAAATTTAATGTTTATAAATTGAAAACCTTGCAACCTATCGTGTTACATAGAAAAGATAAACTGTTGTACTTGTCAAGATCTATCCAACGATGACACGACTATGTGTATTGCACGTGTACATGCGCTCCGAACGTTCATTCTCGACGACTTGTTATATTTGATCATCATTTATTAAACGATAAGAAAAAGGCTACATATAAACATTAAAAAAGGGTACATATTTACATTAATAGAGCTCATTGAGATCGTAAAAACGATGTACAAAAATTCTGAAATCTATAACCGCCAGGGGGCGTTGCATAGTGCACGTAAATAAGTATATCTCGGTCTCTATCCATCGGATTGCCTGGCCTACATTTTTTTTTACAAATTAGTTCCGATGGCTTAAATTGCTGTTATTTTAATAACATGAAAACCGTAATTGTAACTCTTAAATGTTACCGTGAAAAGATTAACTGTTGTACTCGATGTGTAATGAACGTATACATGTAGGGGGCGCTCCAAACGTTCATTCTGTGCGAATTATCAGACAACATATAGTAATAGCGCTTTGCAGATCTTTCAAACTACGTTAAAGATGATTGGTCTGAACGCCAGAACCACCATAGGGCGTTGCATAGTACATAAAATTAATTATGTCTGTCACTTGACACACCAACGACAAAATACGAAAAATTGAATATAAATCTGTTTGTTATGGGCCGATATCGTTACAACTTGCAACACAGGTACATTTGACCTACATCCATGACCTTAATCAACAGAAATCACTGCTTTGCAGTAAACGTATGTCTAACTACATGAACTAAAGTCATGAAAGTCCTGTAAAACGTGTGCTAGACCTTGTGCGATGTAAAAAATGCATAAATCGTACAACGTAAGTCGTAAAAACTTAAAACGTAAGTCGTAAAACGTAGTGACCCTTCAGGTCTTCCATACCAATGACCTTTAAGACTACAGAATAATATACAGTAAGTATCACAACAGCATGCTGTATTAATGGTCATGATGATCACAAAAAATTGCTAAGGGATAAGGACCAGGGTTAAAATTGCCAGGTATTTGTCTTGGGAAATAGTCAGAGTAATAATAAAAAAAAGTAAATTGGGTTTGGTAATTGATTAATAAATTTCATTGTTTTATTCAATTATTAAGATTATCGATCCACTTCACATACAAATTTATCTTAATATTTAAGTAATTTACCGACCTTTTCGTTTGGCCATAAATCTGACGTAGAAAATGTCTGGCCTTGCGAGCGCTTCGTCGCTGTTGAATAGTTGTTTAATCGTCTCAATGTTATGAAGCAAAACAACATTGCCTTGTCCAAGTTTTAGAAAAATCGTGTCCGATTTGTATTTCTTGCGCATTTCAATGCCGAAGTGAGTCAAGTGTCCCTCTGAATTAGTAAACAAAATGGAGAAAAATAAGTGCATATTAAAATCAAACTAATTAAAATTATATATTTATATTTTTTAAATTTTAATGCCCCGTTATTCTGCTTCATTAATGATGGAAAATCTCATGGGCGTCCCGTGAGAACATTTAAGGGGGTTCGAATAACATTAATATATATGTTTAATCATGGATCTATAAAGAGAAGGATTGGAAACTGACCCCACAATTGAAATGCGATTATCCGAGTTTCATGGAGAAAATCAGAAGTTAAGAAATAGCAAAAGGGGTTTGTTCACCACAACCACCCCTGGGGACGGCTATGAATCTTTGTCAGATTCTTAAAAATTAAAACCAAAGTAATAATTTTCATATCGTTGTTTGCTATTTGATATGAATTTTTAACATTGAATAAACTTTATTATTGTTTATAATTGTTCACCTACCTATCTGAAACAGATTTCCAAATATGGGCCATCCACGCGGTCCGGGGGGCAAGTTGGGCTTCTTTCTTAACGCAAACCAAATCACTATAAAAACTGTTACCACCACTAACGCCACCTGTATACTATTGAGGAGCAGCTCTATCAAAGACATCGTAGCTGATTTCAAAACCCTAAAACAACCCTGAAATTATTTCAATATCTTCCAGATTTTATCAAAAGATGTTACAGCACACTAAAGTAAGGAAATCTCTGAATTAATGCCTTAATTCAATTCAAGGCCTATAATTGAATTGAATTTAAGGCCTAAAATGGCATTTATGGTTCACAGAATGTTTCTTTAAGATTTACAGTATATCGTAATCTAATTAGCATCGTGAAATTAAGCGTTTTGATATGAATTTATAGCGTCGCATATATATTGAACTAGTAAAAATCGCCTACATTTACTCATAATTACCTACCCACAATAATGGAACTATCTTCCGAACCAACGCATTTAATCATACTTATAATACTAGGTCCCATAATTATCCTAGGTTACAACCCCATAAATCATTCGTTTATAGTAAGTATTTCTTAGGTAAATTACCAATATTATTGCAAAACCAAACAGTCTTCATCCGAAACTCTCATAACTTAGCATTTTTAGTGAATAGATTTAAATCAAAAAACATACGTACGCCACATATCAACAAGCAATCGATATAAATCAAATTTTAAAATATGTAATTTAATTAAGATATAATTAATAAATTGGCCAATAAGCTACAAATTATTATTATTGAAATACACCATCAACATTTCCTTTTGCCCAGTTCTCAATGGTTTCTTGATGTAACTCCAGGCATCTCTGGAGTTACAGCCAACTTGGCTTCGGCACTTGATCCTTCACCATAGTTTGTTTATTTTAATTTCTTAAACACTGCAACTACTGTACATATACATATTTATTATATTTTTTTTCACGGTTCCGGTTCGTATGCGGACGAGGAAATCTAATTTTTCTCTGAGAATTTACATGTCATAATATAATTCTCACAGTTGAATAGGTGCCTCGTTTGCTCAATTGGTAGAGCATTTGACCGGCATTCGGAGTATCCTGGTGGACGAGGAAATCCAATTTTTCTGTGAGAATTTACTTGTCATAATGTTTATCAATATTATAAGACGCTATGTAACGGCAGCGGTTTTTTGGCATGAATCGAAAAGTTACAGACTCGATATCATGTTGAGTCAACGCACATTCGTTTCTTTTTTGCCGTTTTATATACGTCGTCAGTCGCACAGTCGTTTCTAGTCAATTGCGAATTTTGATTAAAAAGTAATGTCGAATCGCGACGAGACTTTAATTCAACATAACTTAAGTGCATAAATAAAATAGCGGGGGACACAACACGGTAAATAATGACGCCGTGTAATAGTGCACAGTATGTGGGTTATGCGTATGCTCGGTTTCAATATTGAAGAATATTCTAAGTAAATCAACGTTATATATAATAATCTAAATATTAATAGCTAAAGATAACAAGCAGTACGCCTATGTCCCCAGGACGTACTATATCAGTATTCATATAACTGAAATAACTGACTCCATAATGAACCAGCTTGTGCTTCATAGCCAGAAGAAGGTGATTTGAATACTGGTCTTAATTATATATAGCACTCACAAGTATTATGCGATGAAGGCAGTGGCCATCTTGGATATCGACGTGGTGACCTAGTTTTCAATAGGTTTCTTTCTTACATCCAGATACACACACACACACCAAATTAACAAGGGTACCGTGGGTACCTAGCCCACTTAGATGTGTCTGTAACATTGCCTGGGCAATGTTGTAACATTGCCTGGGCAATGTAATTATTTTGCAATGTAATTATTCTTTGATAATATGCGGATTTGAAGTCACAGTGGACAGCTTGTCAAGTTCAAGAAATTGCATCCTTTCATCCTTATTAGGTCTTAAGCTAGCACCCACTATCAATTGTGGACGAGAAATTAGTATGCAGAGATAGGCCAGATAGGGCACGTCACACACAAAAAAATGGAAACTCCAATGCGGATCGACGTTTTTAGCACTATTTTAAATATATTTATTGTATTCTGAACATATAGTCAAATTATTTATTACTGGGCGTATGGAATTTGTGGATAAAACATCCTCCAAAGTGACTGGAACCACATATGCTCTCTCTCTCTGTATCATACAAACGAATGGGAATAGGATAATAATGTTGTTGAATATAAGGCATTTCCTGTTGGTTTATGCAATATAACCTTTAAGGTCAAAGTCAAGGTAAAAAATCACATCTCCATTAACGTTGAAGGTCAAGGCCAAAACATGTATATCGTATGCACGGTCAAACAAGCTATCATTTTGAAAAGGTTAGTCATTGAGTTTTGGGCCATTTTAGTGTTAAATATGTCCTTGAAGGTCAAGGTCAAGCTATAAAATGTTTATCGTATGAACGATCACACAAGCTATCAGTTTGGTTATATGCTTGAAGTTGATAGAAGCAGGGAGGTGCGATGAGATAGAAGCTATATTGTTTGAGATATGATTTGCATTTTCCTGCATTTTTCATACTCAAAATGGCCGCCGGTCGGACATTTTTTATGGGAATCGAAAAAAAACAAATTTCCCCTGAAAGTCCTTGTCAGAGACATCATTTCAGGAGATAACTCAGAAATCTATTTTTGGAAGTCAAAAATAATTTTATAAGGTAAACAATTTTTTTTTCGTCAGCAATGGCCTGAAACATTTACATTTTTTAGATTTTGACCCCCAGATTTGGGACCCCTGGGGCCCATTAGATGCATTATAGGTGGTTTCCTATATGTCTATTATACATACCTAAGCGATATCTGCTACCGTTTTGCAATAAGAAACCATTTTGTGCCATGTTATTCCAGAAAAAAAGGTAATTCTGAGGAACCAAGATGGCCGCCAGTCAGTCATCTTGCATCTGACTGCCTTAGTTTTTGGTGTGCAAATGTGTCTTGGTCAAGTTGGTACGCAGCTTACTTTTCGAGATATGGCGCTCACAAGGATTATGCACTGTGCATAATTAAGGGTGTGGCCATCTTGGATATTGGCGTGGTGACCTAGTTTTCGATAGGTTAACTCACACACCAAAGTAAAAGTTGGAACGCAGCTTACTTTTCAAGATATGGCGCTCACAAACAAAGTGCTAACGGACGGAGAGACGGTCAGACCCACAGACTGATGGACATATGCAAAACCCATGTCCCCCTTTTGCTCCATGGACGTCACATGTCCCCCTTTCGCTCTGAGCGACGGGGTAGAATTAGTTCCTAATTATAAATTCCGGGATAAAGCTCTATTGGTTCGCATGAGGGAGAATATTTGGTAACACAATCATAAGCGCCTAATTAATATAAGTGAGGAACTATATCACGGAGTCATTATATAATGTTGATTATAATGGTTAGTATGGTGTGTAAGGGTAGGTGTGTTAAAGGAAAGAGTAAGGTGTTATAGGAAGGGGTAGAGCGGGTGTTAAAGGGGGTAATAGGAAGGATTAGGTTTGTTATAGGAAAGGTTAGGCGCGTTAAACGAATGGGTAGGTGTGTTATAGGTAAGAGTAAGGGTGTTATAGGGGGTAGGGGTGTTATAGAAATTGGATTTGGGTGTTATAAGAATGGGTATTGTTTGTCATAGGAAGGCATACACATCCACAACCCCAACACTGCCACCAATGTTGTATACCCAGAGGTACTCTAAACTTAATTCGTTCTTCCAGAATATATCAAATCTGAACAGTGTTCATATAACATGTTCTATTGTGGATATTTAACTGTGTTTTTACTAAAATGATGTGATTTACCTTTGATGGATCATTACCTGCCCGTTAACAAAACACTTCCCAAGGACGGGTACCCCTCTAGTTATATATATATATATATATATAAAGTTATGCAAATTAATTTGTTAAGCTATGATGACAAATAAATACATACATACAAACATACATACGTTTACACTAATTGGTAGTAAGATTTTAATACTGAAGAAACTAAAACGAGATTTGCAAGAACTCAAGAAATGGTGTTGTATACTTACGGTGTTTCTTCCAACGTCTGGTAATCAGCCTTAAGACCGGAGTTGTACAGAGTTGTATACCTGGTTGTTGCACCTTGTCCTGCTTTTTAATCAACCTTTAGTCTTTTACTTAAGTCGGATATGTCTTTTATCAAACCTGATAACGGTTACGAACACTTTTATAATATCTATTTGGAGTAAATGAACTGTTTTTTTTCCTGTTTGTTCATAACTCCAAGATTTAAAGGTCATTGGCACATTAAATTAATTTTTTCATAAAAACCTTGCTAATACATGGTATATGTTTATTGAAAACACATAAGAAATTGGGAAAAAAAACTTTGTAACAGAAAAAAACAACATTTATCAACTGTGCGCATTATTTTCACAAATGAAATTTTGTTCCACTAAGCGCCGACAGGAGCGCTGTTCTCGGGAGTCATTCTAGTCGATTCACTATTGATTACACAGCTGATTTTGGCAAAAAATTAGTTTTGACGCCAACATAATCTGTAAATCTTTATAGGCCCCCTTTATGGCCTGGTAATTTAACTGTGTCACCATTTTAGACTTGTTTTCTAAATTAAGTGATAAACCGGAATGTGATAAAAGTCGTGTGATTAATTACTTTAACTTCAACGCACGCGGAGAGAAACTTGAATGACGCGACAGGCGTGCTCTATCGAGCTCTATTGAGCGCTATCTAGCGGCGCTGAATCGATGCATTTCTCCAAGTTGTTGGGATTGAGTCGCTCCATTCGACTGAATAAAATAAAATTTTAAAAATATTTATAGATATCTGACGCGCATGCGATTTTCACTACCAGTTAAATAAGAACATAAATTATACGAAACAAATAAAATAATTTAATGTGCCAATGACAGTTAAGTAGCCTACACCGGTCATTTTTCGGTCGTTGATATTCACAATCTCAATGGAAGACATTAAAACTGTCTGGGATATATGTTTTATATGGCCTACTTGCCCGACCAAGTAGCTCAATGAAAGCAGACAACCATTTTACAATTTGAATACAGTAGTATGATTTAAAGCAGACGTGTATAATTTCACGGATATCGGGAGAACTGGTAGTAGGTACGAGTGAAAATCCACACTTCTTCCCTAGTATATTATTGTGTCAAATAAGTTTTTCCCCTATTTCCATATACTGCAATCTCTAAGGCACTGCTTTTGGGTGTTAAAACTGTTTATTTTGTATTATATTGAAACTTAAATTGCTTCCCTTTTTATTGAATTTTAACATTTTTTTTAAATAACCGTTGTACTGGGTTCGTACGGGTCCAACCAATACTAAATCCAACATTCAGTAATATGTTCAAAAGTAAATAAGTCAATACTAAAAACACTTTTTAATGATTATTTGGTTCTTAGAAATGTGCTATATTCTGTTTTCATACCATAATAATCACAAAGTCATAGCACTTAGCGAAGTTGGCAATATCTCTGGTCAAGACATGTATCTAACTTATTCCATAGATTCACGACAATTCCTGTCCGCTCCTAAGGGAGAGACGTCCTTTTTCTTTTCATCAACCTTATCCTCTAAACTTCTGTCGTCACCTGTCTATTCACTGATGAAACGATGGAACAATACCCCACTGCCCTTAAGATCTTTACTTTCTTTGTCAAATTTTAAATCTCGAATTCGGAATTACACTATTACGACTGCTAATAGCACAACAAATATATCTACCCTAGATCGTTATGATAAAGTAAATCTCAACCGACTTCGGGTTGACTTTTTTTTTTTGCCATCACATTTTTTCCGCCATAATTTTGCTAACGCTAACCCTCTCTGCAGTTTCTGTAATCTACGTTTTGATACTAACCACCTTTTTATTAAATGCCGTAAACCCTCAGTTACACACATAAGAGAACTTCACTTATCGTTAGAGGACTGTAATTTATTTGATTTTTTTGATAACTTACGTCAGAAAGATAAATGTAATTTTTTGTAATTTGGTAACTCCGACTTTGATGACATTGTTAATTTGAAAATTGTAAATATCTCTGCAAAATTTGTCTCAGCATACTGTCGTCTACCAAATATTTAAGTATTGTTCTGCTTAAGTTTATTGTATAAATATTTTATTCGCATATGACACCTGTTTTGTCAGAAACCTGACTATATGTAGACTGATAACCATTTAGGGGAGGGGACTGGGTGGTGAAGCTTAACGATGCAAATAAGTGTTTCTTTTAATATCTTATTAACCTTCTCCACCCAATGAAAATATTTTTTTTTTGTAAAAATATGTCATCTTTTTTGTTATAGTGAAATTTGTATTTGGCCACGCAGAATGTCCTGAACGGACGATTTGTGGTCTTATATTGTATTGTTAAATTGTTTTTTCTCTTAAATAAATATTCAATGGTTAAAAAAAATAATGATGTTAATGATAATGATGTTAACCGAGCGTCAGAATTTTTGGAATAAAAGAAGAGCAGGGTGAAAACTGCGAAGAAATACTAGTTGAATCTTAAACCACCAACCTTGATTTGAATCCCAATGAACGATATAGACATTGCCCATCACCGTGTGAGGTCGAAATTTACAGCAAAAGATGATCATGGCAAACCTTTACCTCGTGGGATAATAGTTCAAGTCAATGAGGAAACGTGATTGGATTTTAAAAAAAGGCGAGTTTTGGACTACTTAATGGACATTAAACAAAAATTGAACTTTATGAACCGTTACCAAGGTAATTTCTTTTCTTACTATAGAAAGGTACTCTTATCAAGTACTACTTCAGACCCTATTTGCTATCAATTTTTTTTATCAAAATTTTCTTTTTTTTTACTTTGAAATTGAAAATTGAAATGTATAATATAATGTTTACAGAATTGATGTATTTCAATTTGTACTAAATGAACTGTTTATTGGAGTTCAGTTGGTATAAGAAATGCCAAAGGGGAGATACCGTAGAAAAAAACAAGATGGGTCATGTTCTTTTATTTATTAATTTTATTAAGATGGGATACTTAAGGCTGTAAATTTTGTATACATTAAGTGTGTTATAAATTAAATGAGTTACTAAAAGTTGGCTTCCTAAACTGCAGAGACTTGAATGATATTCATAAACGACATGATATTTTTCAGTGGATGAAAAATAAATTTGATATTTCAGTGTTACTTGAGACCCACCTGCTTCAAGCACAATCAAATAGGTGGATGGATGAGTGGGGTTACAAAAGTGTTTTTGCCTCTCATAAAAGCAATAGCAGAGGAGTTGCCATCCTCTTTACAAAAGTTTTGAATATGAACTGCATCAGTGCTTGCTTGATCCAGAGGGATAATATATTATACTGGATTTAACTATACAACCAGTGCTTGCTTGATCCAGAGGGATAATATATTATACTGGATTTAACTATACAACAAAAACGTATTAGCTTGGTTGCGGTATATGCTCAAAATGATGATGATGTTTCCTTTTTAGATAAGATCCATCAGCTAATTGATTCAATTGGTAATGAATTACTTATTTTAGTAGGTGACTGGAATAATGTGTGTGATTATAACTTAGATACCAAAAATTATAAAGCGAACTAGATATGTCGGTACGACATGAATGCCCCGCGTGGCCAAATATTGTGAATGCAAGTAATGAAGAAAATTTCTTGGTAAAGTCACCCAGTAGGATTTTCACTAGAAATATTGATTTGGGTAGCCAATAGTGGGAAACTTTTAAAGGGGTGGATTGCAATATCCAA
>JAYJLZ010201168.1:0-10033 GCA_036873915.1 Tubulanus ruber | reverse complement strand
TCGGTAGAATCAAATAACGCTTTAACCATATGTATTGTAATATTATATCCTAACGTCTTATGAAGCGTCAAAAAACAGATGTGGGTCAAACTGAGTTAAATATCATATCCAATTTAATTCTCATGGACACAGAATAATTTTAACAATCCTTTTGAGTCAAAGTAGCTGATCTTTTTTTATCATCGGGCTACCTTTGTATCCGAAAATTTAACAGTCCATTCGAAAAAATGAGAAAATGTTTTTTTATCTAATTTTGTATCTCTTAATCTTAGTGTGGTGTCATCATGTATGCCCCACATTGTTTTTCATAAAATATATGTTTAAATACCTATACGTATGAGCGCATTGTTCACAATTTATGAGATTATTGATAATATTGGATTATTGCTCATGGATAATTTGATAATTGATTATTAATAATATTTTTTTAATTCAGGAAAAGACAAAAGTGCTCTGTGGGACCAGATGCAGTTTTGGGAAGACGTTTATCTCGATGCAGTTGCACAAGAGCGTGATATCATTGGAATGGATCAAGGTCCCGGTGAGATGATTGATCGATACATTTCATTAGGTGCCGGGGAGAAAAAGCGTCTGGAACATGACGAGGATCGTCTTTTGTCTATAACACTGTACAATATGGTCGGATTCATGATAATGATGCGTGTTGCAAAGGAAGAATTACGGAAGAAAGTTAGACGCTTGCTAGGGAAATCGCATATCGGACTATTGTATAGTCAAGATGTAAATAACGTCCTTGATCAGATAAACAATCTGGTAAGACACGGTTCATGAACTTATTTAGTCAACTAAGATAATTCCACTGCCCCGAAAATAGATCATGCACTCGACATGGTTGCCACTGATTTTTTCCGGGGGTCAGACTTTTACATGAATCCATCCTACACATTTTAAAGGAGAAGCATTGTCTAGATTTTGCTCATCACCCAAAGTTTACTTAAAATCTATAATAATTGTTTGTCAGGCGGGCTTAAGATTATAGCGCCTCAAATGAGCTATTTATTTTTAATCCATCGACGTGCCAAGATGTCATGAAAGGACTTGGTATCAAATCAGTATTCACGATTGTGCTCGTCGCATTTCAATGATGATTATGAATAACCATTCGGAAGAGAGTTCAGCTATATAATTTATTTCTACAGATATAACTTTCTTGCGTGGCTTATCGCTCACGCTGAGATCGAACGTGTGTGTTGTAAGTTGTGCGTGTGATTTGCGTTTCAGCAGGTGTGGGGAGGTGTGTCAGTTTTTGGTTTACCATTGTCAGCAGTCTGGAACTGGAACTTTTTAGATAGCGAGTTTGAGAGTCGGACTTGTTCCCGGTCTAACTGCCGAGGTGATCCGATATCATCCAGCTCTTTGCACTTTTGTGTTGTATTAATATCTGACACTGTGATTTGACACTGAAGAACTATTTTCATCATGATCGTCGCCGATATTTGTCGACTTGGTTTGACCGATATTTCTTGCGTTCAGCACTTTATGTTAGTTTGTGTTGTTATAAACAAACTGTGCTTGTAAATTGATCTTTAAACACAGAATGAATGCATGGATACACGTACATGTACAGTCAAGCCGGCATTTTATATGACTTATATGAGTAACATCAAATCCGAACTAAGTAAATTTGTCACCTAATAAATGATTGATTGCTTCATCATGGATCAATAAATAAACAAACATGTACTTGTCAATCTACGATGTTGAATTAAAAGTTACCAAGCCCAAGTTATAAATATTGAATGAAACCTGAAAATATTTGTATTTATTAAACTTCAATTTTGAATGATGTTATAACAAATGAATGGCCGGTTCATAATTAAAGTGTCCAAGATCCGCCTAAAACCTAGTGGTCAAGTAAGACCTATTGCAAGTGTAAGGTCAATTGGTAAACCTCCTGGACAGGGGCCAGTTATTTGGCCTCTTGAGCTCGCACACCCTTTAATCATACATAATTGATGCTAGGCACATACGTTTCAAAGACACCATTTCATATTGCCGATTCTCCTTCCATCATCTCATACTCGGGTTAGAAATTGTAGGGTCATATAGTGTCATTAAATGTTTCTACATCGGAAAATAACCAGTTGTTATCCGAGATGCTGTCGCTATTACTGTACATTATAGTTCTTATTTGCCGTCACAATAGGAATCAAACGATAACTCCACGGCTCGCCGTCAGGAGACCGACTTCACTGCGTTAAAAGTAATATTTTCAAACCTTTATTGTGACAAAAATATTCATTTTTTTAAAGGGGTTATTGAAGATTTTTTGTTTCGTTTGTAATGATTAATAGTTTGAGACCTACAAAAATCTAGACAATGCTAGCTTCTCCTTTAATGCCAGGTTTCACTATTCAATAGAATTCCATATGGCCAGTGTTTGTTCACCAGCTATCAATTTGCTATAAAGATGTTAAAACAGGAATTCGACATTCGATAAAGCAATTACATTTTATTATTATTACATTGTGAAAATAAATAAAAAGCAATTTTATATCAATCACGAATAGGACATGAAATTGATAACCGGAATCAAACGGGAATGCAATGTAGCAAATTATAAAACACACACACATAATCAGTCTCGAGATTGCCGCGCAATCATAGGATCCTAAGAAGGTGCAGTTCAATCTCAAAATGGTTATTCCTGAACCAATATCAATATGAAACATGGTTATTTAAACATTCTGTATTTGTGAGTGGTTTAAACAAAATTTTGCAGCACGGTAATGATATTGATCTGAAACCATTAGGCAGCAGAATGATGCAGAAACAGTCATTTACAGTGCATTGGGGCCAAGACAACAGTGGTGATATGCTGTTTATGGAAGTTAGTTTTTTTTTCATCAAGAAATTATTTAAATAGCAATTTCCAGTTAAAAAAAATGTCTTTGTATCATTGTAACAATTTCCCATGTTCATAACGGTGTGTTTGGTGAGGCGCCGAGTCATTGGTAATTTTTATACGCATTTTGAAATTGTTCCTAGTATTGTACATGTAGAGTATGATTAGGCAGCCCTTTTGACATTTATATCATTGATATAAAAAGGCCCTTTTAAACAATCAGTTGTTATGCCAAGAATACTTATAAGATTTGTTTGGTATATTTTCCTTAAAATAAATTATTTCCTCCAGACATTTAATGTTAACTTTATGTAAGCAAGCATTTTTAATAGTTGACTGCTGTAGACTTTTTTGCAGTCAATTCGACTGAATAATAGACACATGTGTTATGCAACTAAGAATGATAAATTGATTGAAGATAAATATAAAAATGTTCATATCCATAAATTGTTCACATGTCTACATGTAATTTATTGTATCATTTAAACTAAATGTTGTTTGCTCAAGATGGCGTCAGGGCCGAAACGTTCATTGGAATATAAACACTATTTATTTAAAATTGGAAAACCTAGTAATTTATGGCGCATTACTCGTCAAGTCATGTGTAGCTAAGAAAGTATAAGCTTTGAGAACATATCTGCCCAACCAGATAATCACAATCAGCCAACCAAACACCACGGAACCTTCTTGTTATATTTCAGGTCTGTGATGATTGCATTATATTACGAAGTGTCACTGGAGCAATTTGTGACCGTTGGTGGTACGAGAAATTAGTTAATATGACTTATTGTCCAAAAACAAAGGTGTTGTGCTTGTGGCGGAAACACGGTGGTCAAACACAACTCAATAAATTCTATACCAAAAAGGCAAGAATATTTTAGTATAAACCAAGTTAACCCCTAAACAACTTAGTATTGGAAAATTACTCACATTTTCTCAGTTTTATGACTTCTGACATCGAACACAGTGATGATTTTTAGGAAATCGTTTTTTACAATCTTTAATGTCTTGGTACTATTTTTTATCTTATTATTAATGAATCTTGACTATCCAATCTCGTAAATTTATAAATCACTCAAGATACCTGATGAAGAACGGTATGTTGATCTGTTGGATATTTCCGTGCAGCTTTTTCGTTATTAAAATATCGAAAACCCCTTTGCTGCCTACTTTTTTTTATAATCTCGTGGCTCTTCTTGTTTCGTAAATCTTCTATCTGACTCGACAACTCAGCCAACATGTCTAACATAGTATCACTGAGTTAATAATGGCACTGTACTGAGGTGAAATTTAATTACTATTGCGCTATACATGATAACATAAGGTAATTGTGAATGTGTATGAAATTCTTCCAGTGTAAAGAACTATATTACTGTGTAAAAGAAGCAATGGAAAAAGCTGCCACCAGAAACAATGGCAAAATATCTGGTATGTCTAGTATAGTGCTAATTGATATCAAGCATTTTTGCTTTACTTATCTACAATTCACATATATTGTTATTTATGGCTAATCACCCGTGTATTTTATAAGCGTATGACTATAGAACTTTATGTTAAATCCATCATTTAATCAATGTTTAATTGTCTAGGTACTGAGCTGGGTGGTGAATTTCCTGTGCAAGACATAAAAACTGGCCAGGGTGGTCTTTTACAGGTCTGCATGGAGGGCATCGGGCTACTCTTTTCCAATAGCAAGGTAAATATATTCCATTCAAGCTGCAAAATTAATTTTTTTTGTTTACACAACTTGTTTCTTTAAACTTAAAAAAGTTACTGGTTGTTAAATACCAAATAATTTGTTGGAATTTTATATTGTTAACAATAATATAATAATACAATATTTTTTGTGACGCAATTGTAAATTTAAACTTAAAGACTTAATGAAAGCAGAACTCTTCTTCAACCCTACTTTTGTAACAGTCTGACACAACTTGTGTGATCTTTTTGTTTAATTTATTTATCTCACATAATATGTAATATTACATACAAGAAAACTAGGTGTTCTTATTGCAAGGCAGTATGTGGTTTCTATTAACATCCATGCTATTAAAGTTTTCTTAGTCTTTAACACAACCGTAGTGTATCTTGGTGAATTAAATCATGTTTGTTTGCCGAAGGACGTAGCTTATTATAACCTAAAAATGAGATGTTTTGCATTTCTATAGTTAGAAAATGTTATGCTATAGTTTGGTTTTTGGTCTCTATGTTCTTCTTAGATTTTAATATCGCGCCTTTTTCATAGTGTTCTATCTCAATTGGAACTTATCAATTGAAACTACATGTACATGTGCCATTTATCACATTATCAAGTTTTTTTGGCTGCATATAATACCAAAAAGTTGTAGAAATGTCTGCTGTTTTTCAAGTTGCACGTATATCAGTTAGTTTGACAAACTTTTAACTGTACTCAAGCACTTACTTGCTTCGGAAGGCAGACAATAACAAATATTTCCTAATTAATGTTTAAAAAAAAATGATCCATGCTTTGACCTTTGACTGAGAATTCTATGAATGTCTGTATTTTTGCATGATTACTTTCTCAATACCCATATTATTTGTACCACACCTGATTCTGAAAGCATCAATCTGAATGGATTCGGATTCTTTTCATTTACGATTTTTTATATTAAGCTGCAATTTACGTTGCTTGTAATTATTATAGCAATTATAAGAATATTATATGTTTCTGTGACACAATTTTTATCTGATTATTAGCCCATTATTAGCCCATTTGGCCCTTATGCTGTACTGCTGGGTCTGAGCCATGGTTTTGACATGCTTGCGTGCATCCCTGTGTGCGTAGTCAGAGGAGTTGTGAACACGTAAGATACTACAGTTTTTGACAAATCGTCACTAAACTTGGTTAATACTATTATGGTGTGAAAATAATTCGATATGAGGGTTTTCTAATCCAAAATTGACGACCGGCGGGCGTATGCTATTTTGTGCCAAAAAAGTGACAATAAGTCTCATTGATAAATAAAATTACTCAACCTAGCAACTCGGTCCATATAATCAAAATGCTGGCTCATGGCAGGTAGGCGCATCACATGGGTCTGTGTTTGACCATTTTTTATAACAAAATGGCATAAACTGCAATCATCTGGCCCTTATGTAATGAAGATGATAGTTCATCTAAACCAGGGAGGTTAAAGAGTCAAATTTTCAATATTGTTACGAAATTTCACGAATTTAATAAATATATGTACTGATGCAAATTCTATATAACCTGACCTGTCTCAATATCCTCCGACCAAATCATGAATAATAATAATTTATTATGGATTTATTACCCAGGCGATGGGTCAAGTGGGGTTAACGCTCTGAAATTTGTGGTTTTGCTTGGGGGGAAATGTTACTTTTCAAACAAACATACGTGCGGGGGACTCTGCCGTGGAACTATTTTTATTTGTGTTTCTGTGACTTAGCGGTTTCACAGAAACACTATTGTTATTGCCATGATTATTATTTTTATTCATTTGACTGCTGTAACTAGTCAAAAATCGTGCACAAATCTATCATATAAATACTACAACACAAAAAAAGATAGACTACAAAAATAGAACAAGCTTTCAGCAGCTCTACGACCCACTTCTTCAAGTTACTTCAAGTTAAAAGCTAAACTACTAAAGTTAACATGTCCATGCTCTGACGCAACATGACCTATGTACCGTTTATTCCCATACTTGAAGGGGTACAAACTAAAAGACGTTATCACTGCTTGCAGTTATATTTTCAGTTGCAATCCTAAATTACTATTTTCTTCCTTTTATCTATTTATTTTTAAATGTTGTGTTACAAGCATGGATGTTGTTTTCTTCTCTTTTATAAAGGCGATTTTTTGTTTTAAGCATAACATTCTTTGACTTTTTGTATATTCCCACGTTTTAAACATCTTAGAATTAGGCCTTCTACTTTAACATGGTCATAGAATGTTACTTGAAATTATGCATAGAAAATATTTAATGATAATTATATAATAAGATAATTGTATTGATTTACAAATTGATTATTAATGAAAAATTCTGCACCTTAGCCCGAATTGCCATATCTCGTTTGGCCAAACTAGTCACAAAAGTAAAACGTTTAATTAATAATTTACTTAACATACGCCGGACTTGAGAACTGGACACCAGACTAAAGGGTCTGACCGGACACCAGACTAAAGTCCATGACCGGACTTACTTATTCGTACACCAGACTTACTTATTCGTATTTAAGAACCGAACACCAGACGCCAGATTTTAGTACCGTACATCGGACTTAGGGGTGTCTCAGCCGACCGCCGGACATAATAACCAGACTTCGGCTTACGAATCTTGGTGTCCGGATATTGTCCTCAATATACCGAACATTGTGCAATGGATACCAGACATTGTTCTCCAGACAGCGGATATTGTACTTTGGCCACCAGACAGTGTTATCCAGAGATAGGACATCTGTACTTCAGACACCGAGATTGTACTCTTGACACCGTACTTTGTATCCAGATACCGAAAATGTAATTCGGACACCGGGTATTGTTTTCTGGACAGTGGATTGAACTACGGGACGTTAACTTGGGGTTGCCTGACTAACCTGGGGTTGCCGGACATCAGTCTCTCAAAACCAGACTTCCTGCTCCAGTCACCGGTCAAGTACCTGATACCAGACAAAGCTGGTAGCTGGACAGGTTCGTATACCGGTTTAACGTCTGGACATTCCATGACTACCCGCCGTGGACTCCAGACACAGTTCTCCGTTCACAGGACAAGTAACGGGCGTTATAAGGAGAGTGTTCCTGAAAAGGGACATTGTCATAAATGAACGGTTCCTTGATGGGAAGTCGGGTAAGGGAGACTGGAGCGCTTTGCGAGATAAAGTTGTCAAGAGTTTTCTTCCACTGTAGGTAATCTTAGGAATTTCGGTTGGTAACGAACCAGGAATGTGGACGGGTTTTTTATTAGGGTTTTACAATAGGACATAGAATGAGGTTTTGAGTTGAGCGTATACTCTAAGCTAGAGTATGGGTCACGTCGTCTGGCTGTGTACATGATTTTACGACTTCTTACTACTCTCCCACTCACCCCCTCTCGACCCACCGCGGTGCAGTATTTTGCAGTAAAAAATACATTTTTTCTAGGTAAAAATGGTTTTTACTATAAATACTCACCTTAACACAAAGGGTGAGACACCCACCTCCCCGTGGGAATTTCTGTGTTGATAACAGAGAAAAAGTGAGATAGTGGGCTTTGCTTGCTCTGTTAGGGAGCAAAGTCTCGGAACCGTTTTGGCCAAACGAAATTTAAAAATTTGTGTTAAGATGCATATTTATAGAATAAAAAACATTTTTTTTATATAGAATAAAAAACATTTTTTTTTTATAGAATAAAAAAACATTTTTACCTAGAAAAAATATTGTTATAATATTATACCAGTTAATAAACAGGTAAAATATGAAATGAATAATGTAGATGAAACAAAGCATTTAATTTTCATTTTTCCCCTCTTTTTACCTGTGTCTTTTAATTACTGGTATACTAGCCAATACATTTCTTATATAGAAAATTTATGGCTGCATGGAGTAAATCCGTTGGCTCGCTCCACTATCTCATTGTATACTTGAATATTGCTAGAATATTCTAATAACATGCCTGATTCTTCATAAGACTAATCTTATAATGACTGTAATATTTTGCTAATTAAGGTTTACCAGTATCGTAAAGCATAAGACTCGAATTATGTATCACTATTATCGTTTCTAGTGATATATAAATCGTTGTGTTTATGTTTCCATGCCAGGATAAAACTTTGGATTAGACAACTTTTTTGGGAATGAGTTTCTGAAATGTCTGACAACATATCCATTTAAACATGTTTCTGTTCCTGTTTGTAGTGGGTCGTGCCGAACATTATTTTGAACAACAAAACACGCGGTTATTACGACCCGCGGCGTGAACACAGGAGTAATTATCACATTCTTTCTGTTATCATCGAAACCCCAACAAAGACGACCCAACAAACAAACAAACGAAATAAGAATAGAATTTAGAATTACTGGACAAGTTTTTTATTACAATATATTATAAGCTTGGGACGGGTTTTATACTTACCGTATGACTAGTTAGGCCTACTGCAATCAATATCGCTAATTTACCGTGCGTGCGCGTGCCTTAGTAACATAAAAATTAAATAACAAAAGATTAAATATACTGGTATCACTAATTAAGTACCTTAATTTCTCCATGCCTTTTGGTCCCTAACGTACATAATTCGTCCGGGTCGGCTTGTAGTCCGGATTATACGGTAGATGAATTGTATGGTGAGAAATGCTTATCAGATGAACTTATGCTAAATAAGCCTTTAATCTGTAATTCTTTTTTTAAAAATATCAAACAGTAAATAAGTACAAGATCCTAGTATTCATCCCGGTTTGCTTGATGACTTACTCAAAGATAGCTTTATATTTGGTCACCGTACATTAAAATTTAAGGTGTCTATTGGTTTTGTTTGAATTTTTATTGATGTGCTCTGTGAAGGTTAGGTATGTTGTTTCGTTTTTAGCCCACTTGCAGCGAGCTATTGCATTCACTTTGCGTCCGGCGTCCGTCCCTCGGCCGTAGACGGAAATCAGTTTAGGTGGGACATTTTGTTCCCCTGTATACTAATGTTATTGAGATTTGGTATGTTGATTTATCTACCTAAGATATGTCTGGACACCAAAAATCAGGTTGGTGAGATTCAAAATGGCCGACTGGCGGCCATTTTTATACAGAAAAATGACATTTTTGGTCAATATTTGCTGGTCTGTAAGTTTTTAACCAATCAATGAATTGTTCTAATTTTCCGTGTGAGTTATCTACCATTATACGTCTTTAAAATATAGATCGGATTTTTTGACGAGGTCAATATTGGCTGGTCAGCGGCCATCTTTGTTATGGATATTCAAGTTTCGGCTAAAAATTTTACAAATCAGAAAATTTTTAATTTTCTCGGCATTTCAGAAAATTTCTCACATCCAAAAAAAAAATTTTTTAGTACAATTTTCGACTTGGGACTTTGAAATTTTTCACTTTTTGAGAAAAACACATAAAAAATAGGTTTTCGAGTTACCTCTCATTTATGCACTTAACCATGAGAATCAGTGTGGCGTAAATATTTTTTGCATCGGAACAAAAATGGCCGACT
>JAYJLZ010201057.1:0-10035 GCA_036873915.1 Tubulanus ruber | reverse complement strand
ATGGGAACAAGCTCATTGTTTCGGACGGAAACCAATGTGGCCGCCAGTCGGCCATCTTGAATGCGACAATGACTAAAATCAATAGGGATCATAAGTTTCACAGTATACACCCACCTTCCACGTAAACATGAAGACTGTACTTTAAAAACTACAACTTGTAAAACTGGGAACAAGCTCATTGTTTCGGACGGAAACCACTGTGGCCGCCAGTCGGCCATCTGGAAGGAAGGAAGGAAGGAAGGACGTTTTAAGCAACTCACTGTTAAAAGTCACCGTCATTTAACGTACAAAAATCCGTTATGTCACGTAAAATATCCCAGTTGATTAACAGATTCCATCTACCTCGACGGAATTATATTTTTTTTTGGAACATACCAGGCAAATTCCTGTTAAAAACAAGATTTTCAATCATAAAACGGACTGTATAGTTAAGCGTCTGTCAAAAGACAGATTAACTGATATATTACGAATTTTGTCCGTTTTTTTACGAGGTACCGGGTAGTATATTATTTGACGCACAGATTTCTTCTCCCTTCGACAGACTTTATTTTTTGTGTCTTAGCCTGTACCTGCAGTGTAGAATCGATTAATTTTCAAAGTTAATTTTTTAATGACAGTCTATAATTGTAATCAGTACTTGCGATTGATCCAGATATCTGCGATTACGGATATTGGTCTGTTTTATTTCTCAGTTAAAACTATAGGACAAGTTGCATGTTTAAATTAATTTAAATCATGCAAGAGAAATAAAAATTGCTGAATGATAAAATTTAGGATTCGAATCGTTTAGCCTTAGGGCCTGTTTATTCACGGTCACTCCGTTAAGGGTTTTCATCCGCGTTTTTTTATCACGTGACCATAATAATCGTTCAGCAGTCAGTCAGTCGTGCCGTTTCATGTGTTTACGTTTCCCTTCTATTGTTGATTTATCTAACACAAAAAAGCGGTAAGTTAAGCCTATAGGCCTACGTTATAAAGATGATATGAATATTACGGTATACGTTAATACCACGACCACGTACAATCGATGTTTTAATGTTGCTGCACGTGCATAAACTAGTCTAGGCCACGCTCGCTAGTCTGTATGAAATTCTCTTAAAATAATTGACAGGCGCAGCGTCGACGTGACGTCCCAAAATCCTGCATATTAACGACATAGTAATCCTACTGTGTATCCCACTAGTCGGCTTAATAAATATAAATTTGATTTCGGTTTTTTTATGACTTTTGTTCCGATTCCCAGGCCAATTGCTATAAAATAGGCCTATAGACCCTATAAAAATGTTTTTCTAATTCTTTTTTTAAGGTTGGGCTGTTAAAAGAAAAATGACTTCATATAATTACTCTTGCAAAGTGTGTCCATATAAAGCTAAATCATTAACTGCTTATTCTCGTCATTATGGATTTCATAGAAATATTGCAAATTTGCAATTTCCGTGTCCAGTTACTACATGTGCCATTAACTGTCCAACTTTTGAAAGCATGAACATGCATATATCAAGGGTTCATACAGATTATAGGAGGGCAGTACGGATGTCTCGTCTTCCTGTATGTAACGCGAGTGTTAGATGCGTAGTTACTACATGTAATTCTTCCTTTGACAATATTGCTAGCCTTTTAAGTCATTTAAAGAAACATATTGATGATGGTTTGAATGTAAAATGCCCATTTCAAGATTGCACACGCTCGTATTCTGTAAAGGGATCATTTGCTTCTCACTTATCTAGAAATCATGTAAACTGGAAAGCAGATTTAATCAATCCAGAATATAATTTGGATATTATTAACCATGAAAGAGATGGGGGTATGGAAATTGACCAAAATCCTGAAAACAATTCAAGTAGTTCTGATACTAATGAAGATGACCATAATGAAGATGAAATTAATCAGGATACCCAGGAAGCTCTCATGATGACAGCTTTTGCAACATTTTATTTAAAACTGCAAGCCAAAAACTTAGTGCCAAAGTCAACTATTCAGTTTATTATAGATGAGCTTAGTAATCTGTACCAAATGGATTGGAGATTTTTGAAACTTATTATTGAGAGAAAATTAATTGATTCATTGCAACTAGAGCCAAATGTAGTTGAGCACTTGCTGAAAGAAATTGAAAGTTCCAACATTTTCCTAAAGTTAACAGACAATAAAATAGGCCCATTTCGATCAAGATTTTGTAGAGATAAATATTATAAAAAAGAATTCAAATATGTTGCACCTGTAAAATTGCATGTTGGGTTTGATCAAAATAATAAAAGTGTTTCAGCATATTATGTACCCATAGAGGAAACTTTGTGGAACTTGTATAATGAAGACGATAGTGTTATATATCAGTATCAGAATCCAATTGTTGGTCATCCTGGTTTAATTAGGGATATTTATGATGGTAGTTTATTTAAGTCAAGTCAGTTTTATAAAGACAATCCCAGTGCTCTACAGTTACTTCTTTACCAAGATGGATTTGAAATTGTGAATCCGTTGGGTTCTGCTAAAAAGAAACACAAAATGCTTGCTATTTATTTTACTCTTGGGAACTTGTATCCCTGGAATCGTTCAAAAATAGATACAATACCACTTTGTATGTTGGTCAAGGAAAATGTCTTGAACGAATTTAAACCTGATGTTGTATTTAAGAAACTAATTGATGATTTAAAAGTATTGGAGACTAGAGGGATTCATGTTAAAGGTGTAGGTCAAGTTTTGTGTATAGTGCATTGCATACTGGGTGATAATTTAGGAAGCCACTTCATTGGCGGTTACATAGAAAATTTTAGCAGTACTGAGTATATATGTCAGTATTGTTTGCTGAAAAGAAGTAATCTTATAGTAGGGAATTTTTTACCAGAAACTAGACGTACTGTAAAGAATTATGATGATAGTTTAGAACATCTAAGTAATCACCCTGAGCTAAGTCACCATTTTGGCATAAAAAAGAATTCAGTTTTCAATCAACTGGATAATTTTCATGTTTGTTCCCCAGGTTTGGCGCCTTGTCTTGCCCATGATATTTTTGAAGGCGTTATTGCATACGATATGGCTCTTTACATAAAGTATTTTATAAACCAAAAGAAATGGTTTACGTTTCAGTATTTAAATGATAAGATCAAAAGTTATAAACTTAGTGGGAAAGATGCAGACTGCCGCCCGAGTACATGTAATAAAAATCTTGACAAATTAGGTGGTAGTGCTTTGCAGAATTGGAATTTCCTTCGATTTTTTCCACTATTTATTTGTGATGTAGTTAAAGATACAAATGATAAAATATGGCTCTTAACTATGAAGCTAAGAGACATAGTGGAAATGGTTTGTGCACCAATCATAACAGTTAGTCGATTAGTATTTATGGACGAAATGATAAATGAGTATTTAGATCAAAGGAGAAAAGAATTTCCAGATGTCCGATTAAGACCTAAACATCATTACCTTGTACATTATATGGAATTGACATTAAAATTTGGCCCACTCATCCGGTTATGGACCATGAGGATGGAATCTAAACATTCGTATTTTAAGAATTGTGCAAGGAGGTTTCAGAACTTTATAAATATTGGGCAGAGTCTGGCTGATAACCATCAGCTTCTCCAGGCCTACTATTCAGCTGGGTCATTGTTTACATTAGATTTTGAGACTTCAGGGCATACTATAAAATTCTATAAGGATCTCTATTGTGAAACAATACAAAATGCTACTTCAGAAATACCCAATATTGTTAATGGATTTGTAAGTGACAAAGCAAAATTTCATGGCATGGATTACACAAACGGAATGATTATTATTATTGATAACAATGAAATGGGATTACTTGCTGGTAAAGTTGAGTTATTTGTGGTGGTGGATAATGAACTTTATGTGGTTTTAAAACTATACTATTTAAAAAGGATTCAAACATTTGGTATTTATGAACTGGATGAGATTCTTAGACCTACAAGCCACAGTTGTATCAAAATTCAAGAAATCTGGGATTATCATCCTTTGTCAGCATACAAATCCAAAGTCAAGGGGAAAATAACCAGCGTTGTTGTGTTGAAACATAGTATACCATTTTCATTCGGTAAGCAAAAATTTGTGGGGCGAGCTGTGCTAACATTTTCGGGGCTAAGGGTAGGCCAAAAAAGTAGATTTCGTCTGTCTGTCCCTGTCGTCTCATGTCCCCTGTCATCTCATTTAGTATACATATGGCCCCCTGAGAGAGGATGGGCTTTGTCCGATCCAAGAGGGCTGACTGGTGGCCTTTTTTTTTGCTTTATGTCATTTGCGACTTTATATATGCGCAATATATGTATTTATGGGTTATAACAAACCTCATTATTGTTAATCAATAATTAAGTTGACATGTAACTTCGAACCTCTGAAGGTGCATAGGTCAATTTCAAGGGTCATATTTTTTGGCACCAATAGTTAATGTAGACTGTTGTTTGAAAAACTTATCCATCGAGGTAACATGTGTAAATATAGATTATAGATAACTTAAAATCACCCATGTCAATTTTATCTTTATTAACAATCGTGTACTTTATTAGATGTTGATCAAGGTGTGTTTTAAGAATCGAAAGGTGCCAATCAGTTGCGGTACTGGTTTTGACGATTTCTTCACTTCTGGTAAGAATTATGTTTGTACATATATTTCTTTGTCTTAACAATATTTTTACTGATTGTATATTAAAACATTTTATGGTTAAAACCTTGTTCAGGCGGTATCCTGAGGGCCATGATATGTAATTATGTACATGTCTACCCCACCATAATGTAAATGATATCAAAATGTATTAGACATTAATTTTTGTACAGATTGGTGTGAAACAAATAAAAACTCATTTTCAGTAAAAATATGCGGTGCACAACTGTGGAATAACTCAATATTTAATCTTAAATCATGTACTGCTCTAAACACATTCTTTAAAAACTCAATGATAAACGAATATAATTTAGTTTAAACTAAGTTCAGCATAATAATTTCTTTTATAGCCTATCTTATAAGGTGTAAATGTGTGTTTCTATTGTATGAGTGAGGGATTAGCAGACATTTTTTTAAAAGCGTTATTAGCTTCTCTGTTTACCCACATCTTAATTAATACATTTGCTGTATATTACCTTCAATACTTTGGATTAATTTAATTTTTAAACTATAAATTTCAAATTTTAATTCCATTACATGTGGTTAGTAAAATACCCAAAATACATATGCAATCCGCCATTATTTTAGTCAAGAACTGATCCCTACTGTTTAATACAATAATGCACCAGTCAATGAATGTTGGCCATAGGGGGGGAGAGCCTTTTAGCCTTTGCTCTATTGCTGGTGCTGTTATAGTCTCTAAATAGCGATAATTACCACATGCAGTACACAAATATCAATTTAATGTTATCTCCTAGAGTAATCGGCACTATTTGGCGCTTGTTACTGGCACCCAGTAATTTCCAAATTTGTTATTCAAAACTTATTGCCGCACCCCTGGGGAAATTTAATTGCGCTAAAACCGCATAAGGACCGGTCAAAACGGTGCTTTCCCTGCATCTCTCCCCCCTACGGATAACATTCATTGTCTGGTGCATAATAATAGCGAAATTCCTCATTTTCAAACATTACCTTAACTTTTCAGTGATGAACAAATTTTTGTTAGATGACAGTGTAACTCTTTGTTTGAAAGATGGAACAGAGATCGATGAGGACTTTTTTGTAGAAGTTGTAATGAAAATGGATGATCCAGTCGTAATTGTTACCAGTAACACAGATACATGTAGTTTGATCAGTACTCAACAAAGTAAGTAAGGACAGAGCATCTCAAATTTGCAGTGATTATCCTTTATCCTTTAAATCCAGTTTCTAAACTGCTGTACTCTTCCAGAACATCAAAAGAAGTCAACATGCTAAATTAACATTCATTTTCTCTTTTTAGTTGTACCTACAAGAACAATGGAGTTGGGAGATTCTCAGTCAGTTGATTCAGTTGATTTAGATGTAACCCTGTCTCCTGCATCAGCCGCCTACAGGCACAAACTGCTGGGATATGAATGTACGTCTGATGTTGCATCGACATCATCAACTAGTTTGTCATCGGCTTGTTTACCTTCATCAGTCCGGGAGATACCATGGAACAAAGTGCCCCAATATGTATTACAAATGGTTGACAATAGTGATGGTCCTATTGGTAGGAAACTTAGGAATAAACTATTGAAACCCATATGGGAGAATATAAAATATAAAGGCATTGGGAGAAAACAATTGCGTGAGATTGCAAACAAGTTAGTTTCAAGATACCCTAAGGCATTCAAAAAAACATTGGATGGTGTAGAGTTAAGCCATGGTGTTGAAGAATTAATGTTGTCATTTGAGTACATGAGGGATAATGAAAATAGGAGTTCTACATGTGTAAAACAGGAAAAGAACAATTTGTCTGGTGATGATCAGAAATCTACGACTAGTGATCGAGTAACTTCTGCGAAACGAACACTGGTTAGTTGTGTGGATAATAAAGGTATTGACATAAAGAAAGAACTGCAAGCTATGGCTTTGGTCATACCATTTGACATGAAGAAGATTCTTGATCTTATGAGAAGTGAAGATGTCGTTGAAATAGTTAAACTTGATGCTGTGGAGCTTACTATCGTAGAAATGTGCAGGCAGTGGCCATTTTTATTTCATGAAACTGCTTATTTAAATTATTTTCAAAGTTTGACAGGAGTAAATATTAGAGATACTTTCAATGAGATTGGGAAATTGAGGACAAATGAGCTTCAGGATTATCTAACTGACAAAAAATCATCTGGGAGTGACAAACTGAGCAAGCGGATTGCACATAGTCTCAATGATTTGAAAACCACAAGATTTCATTCCAGTGCTGTAACTGCATTTTGGCTGTTAGCAAGTTATTTCAATGAAGTAATAGATGATTTAGTTATTTTACAGGTACGGTAAATATTTTATTTGTTTTATACGTGTAATTTATATAAAATATCAATGTTATGGAGACATGGACCGGCAAAATGATGTCTATTTGCTTTGCTCACATGTTAACTCAATATGTGCCATAGCCATTTCATCACATCACAACCACTGAAATTACTCGTCATGTGAATATAGATTCCATGACCAATGATACTTTTGACCTCGGCCCTCAAGGTAAAAATTTTAAAATACATGTACATGTAGTCTACTGTACTCTTAAAAAGATTTAATTGTTGCATAACCAGAATTACTTATTGCCTGATTATGCATTCAGTGTCACTTCTGACCGTTACTTTTAAGTATGAAATTATTTATTTTAGGATCATTTGCCAGAAACAACAAAGACTTTGTCACCCATATTAGTCGACATTGGTAAGTTTTATATCCCCATTTGTAAATGCAGTCTAGTAAAATTCAATGAAAATCAGCATTGGTAAAACTAATTTGGATCAAAAGAATGCAAATACATTGTACTACACTGTAGTAGATCAACCAGGCATTTTTTCTAAAATTGCGAAAATTTTCGTTTACGGTAGTTCAGATTATGATGTATATTAAGTATGATATATAATATAATTTATTTGTGAATGAAATTACAAGTACAATATATATTGTAATATTAGACGCTGGAGACTTGATACAAAATGATGCATTAAATATGCAATTTTATATGACCAAAACTATTTTGGACAGGTACAGATCATCCATTGACGGCAGACAGATATGCACTTTTCATCGATGGCCAGGATGTTAACAAATGCATCAGAGATACTGACGTAGCGTTCATGATGTTGTTTGCTTCATACTTTATATTCAACATAGAATACAATACAGCGGCTTTAACCCTGGATTATTTCCAAAGGTACATCATATAACTAATATCCCATACCTATCTATAATTGTTGTGCATAGCCTCCCCAATAATCGTTTTTTTCTTCATGAGATTTTTAGGCAGTAACCACCACCCTTTTACAAATAAACAAAAACATCTCCTTTAAAGTCAGGATTTTAATTAAAAAGAGTACGAAATGTGGCCTTTCTTTAAAAATATTTTCAGTAAAATATGCCCAGTTTCCAAAAAATATGTAAAATTCTAAAAGCACTAAAATGATAAAACTTGCTGTAGATATATGTACGGGAAATTTTAATTGAAGACATGAAGGCTAAATTCGTTCCCTGATGTTGGCTTATTTCGCTGCCCAGGGTATTTAGACCCATTGCCAGGCCATTGTTGTAGTTTTTGGCAAATTTTCCCTAGGAGGGACATCACGGCTGGTTATGTGTTAGTTGTGGTCGAAGAATCAACTCGTTCATCATCTGGTGGAAATCAGTGATGATATTTGACCATTCTTGCGTATTCTAAACGCCCAGGAAGTAATATAAATCATTATATCATTGGACGTACGTCAAAAGGCGTATGGGTTGCAATTTTGTACTATGTACTACTAAAAAATATTTGCATCAATATTTACTGACATCTTTTTTTTTTTCTTACAGATTCATTATAAAGTTTCGCAACACAACAGATAGTAAACTGCCAAAAAAGAAGGCACGAAAAAATCGTCCCATAAATGCTCAAGTTATGGCCTTGGCTGAGGCAGTTTTCACGCCAGCTTAAACTTTAATGCATTTAAACTGCCTACACGCCACAATGTTTTTTCAAGGACTTTCCCATATCAGGACAATATGGTTTCAAATTAGTTTATTTGTAATTGGCCTTTTTATGGCTGAGTTACGAATTTTTTTCAATCTCTCTTATCCTCATTTTGTAGTAAGATAGTTGAGATCGGAAAAAATTTGTAACTATGACAGAATACACAAAGTCTTAGTCCATAAACTGACAGTCTTGTTCTTTTATTTTAAAAACAAATTAAAAATAAAATAACAAGACTGTCAGTTTATGGACTAAGACTTTGTGTATTCTGTCATAGTTACAAATTTTTTCCGATCTCAGTTATCCGCCAAGTATTTCTCGTACTGTTATTTTGAGTTGGTTGTAATGTACACATTTATAATTAATGTCTATGTAACCTAATCAGTCTTTTATACATGTATTGGCAATTTGCACGAGGGCCAGGTTGGCTACAATTTTTGTTTAAGCAAGCACATATCAATGCAATATTTGTTATTTGTGCACCAATAAGGAGACTTTATGTTACCGTACTTGTAAGAGTCCATGTTTGAATTACTGTCTGCTTGCAGTAACTTTTCTCTCTAACATGAACTTTTCTTAAAATTGACCAGTAACAATATTTTCGAAGTTTGAATAAAATGAAAGAATTCCTTATGCAAATCAAAATCTTGGTTACCGGTACTGCAAACACAGTAGTTATAACAAGTCGGGTATAATCCTTTCGTAATAATAATTAATTGAAATTAAAATAACTGTAGTGATTTTAATTTCAATAAATTATTATTTTTAGACTCTATATATTGTGATTTTATTGTATTTGATTCACCACAAATCCGGTGTGGTTTTTACTCATTCATTTTTATTATTTTATGTATAGAGAGCATTACAGTTAGTCAATACTGCTATTGTGTCAATATATGTATTATACTCGTGTAAACACTATGTTACACACTATGTTACAATGTAATACTAAGGACGGGGGGTATACTTGTTTTGTTTGTTGTCATTAAATTACTGGTATTGTGCAAGCAGTTGTTGTCTTGCTAAAATTTTAGGATATTTTCATAAACTATTAAATTTTCTGTTTATATTAGACTTGTAATTTTAGTAATTAAAGTGTTATCAATTTATATCTGCTATGTATACAAGTTTTTGTTTTGGGCTTTGAAAAGAATGTGTATCGCAGGATTTTCTGTGAAACAACAGTTTCTTTGGTGGCGTTAAATAACAGAAAATCTGGCAATTTATGAACCAGACAAAACTGTTAAAAGACAGAAAAAATTACAGGAAATAACAGACTTATTTTCTGTCATTTAACAGTATTTCTGGTTTAAAATTGCCAGATTTTTTCTGTTATTTTCAGGAATTACTTTTTACAGGTGTACTAGACCTGCTTTCGCTTCGCAACGCAGGTAAAAACATCAAACTTTGATTTTAAAAATAAATGCATAAATTACAT
>JAYJLZ010200946.1:0-10046 GCA_036873915.1 Tubulanus ruber | reverse complement strand
TCTGAACAAATTGTACGTGTTTTTTTCAAGCGCAAATATAGGAGTTGATAAGTATAATTTAAACAAATAAGAATAACCCTGAGCACGTATTATTGACATTATAATAATTATAACGAGTGAGTTTCAATATACGATCGGAAAAATTATTACGGAAAGATTGATAAGCTAAACGGAGCCCAAAATCCATGAAAAGATTTTGAATCATTTGTTTTCCAAGTGGCACAATTAAAAATTATAAAGTTGAGGACATACGAATCATCGAGTTTGTAAATTTGTTAATTTATTAAGATTTTTTTTTCAGCAAAATTGTCTTCATGGGACATTTCACTTTCATATTGAAACTCAAATCTCATTTTTTCCGGTAATAATGTCACCATGCAAGTTTGCACTGTTGTATTCCGTTACAATTATTGTATTATAATCGTGCAGTTGCTCTCTTTCAACAGACCGACGGCGGTAAAACTCGACGAAAAATCGGATTTATGAATTAGAAATAAAATTCAAGATTTTGCGTCGAGATAAAAGTCAACATAAAATGGCCGCCGGCCTTGTAAAAATATTTATAATTCAAAAATGATTTTATGTCGAGATAAAAGTCAACATAAAATGGCTGCCTGCCTCGGAAAAATATTTATAATTCAAAAATGATTTTATGTTGAGATAAAGTCGACATTAAATATTTTTTTATTAATTCTAAATAGTGTCCCCAGGACGCTTCCAAGACTGAAGTTTGTGGAACTCATAAACCAATAACCCGACAATAAATCTGTTGTTCTAGTCATTACGAACACGTGGAGAATTTTCTCTGAGGTAGAATTTTCTAGTAATTTCCGCATCTTACTGATCCTGTTCATGTTATAATTGACAAATTTGCTAATCGAATGTACGTATGTCAGGCCCTTTCAACGTCGATATCCGGGCGGAAATAGGATTTTCGGACAGAGGGGGTATCCTAAAACCACCAACACCAGCCAGCACTGACGGAGAGAATCTGCCGAGCCGGGGTCACTGGGTTCATTTTTTCGATTCGTCATTCCCAATTTATTTTTTAGATCAAGAAGCCCAATAATAGGAACACAGGATTTTTGTTACGAAATGAGAAATCTTAAAATCAAAGCATTTTTTATAGTAAAAATTGCTTATTCTTTAATCTACTTAAAGTTCGTTTCGCAGAAACTTATCTATGACTACTTCGAACTTGAACTACTTAGCCTTGACTCTGAAGACAGTGGGAGGCAAAACGACTCTTAACTTGAATTAACCAATCAGCAATCAAGCTGTCAGTTGTGTAACTAAAATGTAACAACAATTTCCGTTCAAAACCATCGTGTCTGTTTTTTAGTCCAATGATCGACGATGCTTTCAATCAGTTATACTGCGTGCGGAATTGCTTCAATGCAAACATCAATTCAGTGCACGCAAACACAAAAATATGAATTATTGGAAATCTCCCCCAATATGTTACTTCGTACGCATATTTTTGTGTTGCGACAGCGCCTTGAACTATCGCTTTGAAATGTACAATTTATTATAGATTTGTATTTTCCTTATTCTTCCAAAATAAGGATAAAACAATTGAACATAATTTATAAAATAATATCATTTTCTTTGTAAATATTCTGCACAGCAAAGTTTATAATTATTTCCTCAAAAATAACGTGTCAATTACCTCCGAAAATTGTCTACATTTGTTTAGTTTTTTTTCTATTTACCTATCTCTGGTCTTTATTTTGTATAAAAATTACACAAGGATTCCGTCATTTTTGTTTGGTAAATACGTAGGCACCACGGTGTTTGTTCGCGGCTTTAGATTCCAGGAATAAGGTTGATCAGGAAACAGACATGGGAACACCGATTCTCGCTAAGTAAAGGAGTGTTATTCGATTGACTTCGTGCAGACGTTGCCTTTAATCAGATTCCAGCCTCGACATGTCACATCACGTGATCGCTAACTCATTTCCCTCCGCTTAAATATTCCGCTGTCAACTTTTTGTGATAAAAAATATCCTTCTCGTTGTTTTTATCACAAATATTTGTTTTAACCGACAGAACTAGGACCCTCTGTTTTGTGTTACCGAAGCTATTTTCAACTTAACGTTGACTTAGTAACTATGGATCTCAACAAATTCACCACTCTGAAAAATCGGCTCAGCAGTTTTATTTTATGATCGATGTTGACTTGATTCCTGAACGAAGCTATGAACAATCGTACTAACGCGAATAGTTCGATATAATCGAAGATTCTACCTTTAATTTTGCAGAACTGTAGAATTGTTTTATTCGAATCTCGACTGTGAATGTTAGTAACGGTCGAAAGGGTATTTCGACGCAAGACAATCGAAATTAACATACTGTAGTCAGATTTTGAGGTATCTAGCAATTTTTATGACGTTAGTTGCCTTATGCAGCATTTACACTGTAGACTTTTTGTTGTAAAATTACAAAGTTAGATAACTTTCCTATTTTAAAATTGTCGTTGAAGTGAGTGTGTATACACTACTGATAACTGACTTGGATAGTTAGCCATGAAGTAGGACGTTGCCATAGCAAAAGTTTGCATCACAAGATCACTCAAGCGTTGATTGGTCGAAAGACATCGACTACCAACGATTTTACTTCAAGAATCGGTGGAAATAGAACATGTTCTATATATTGCATCGACAAATAGATAAACGACAAAAAGTCAGACGAGTCAAAAATGCAGCATAACACGTATATCAGATTGCATCGATTTTTAAGATCCTTTCGATATAATGCCGGTGGTTAAGTTCTTCACAGCCTCCACAAGACCAATCTTTCAACCCATTAATGTACAAAATTCAAAATAAAAAAGGGAACATTTCTTCTCCCCCGTCTGAGCTCCGAACACGTGAGAAACACTATGTGAGGAATTATTTCCCACATCGCGTATTACTACGCGTCAAACGAAGTTCTTCCTGTTCCCACATAGGCGATTTACATATTTTTTTTTAACATTTCAGGTCTTTTTGCCTACTTAAATAGTTGTAAAATAGTTTAATAACTTTCTATTAATTTATTTTGATAACTTATCAATCAACATCTTCAAATTAACATTTTTTCTTTAGAACTTGAACTATGTTATTACGCGCATTGTTGAACGCCGCTTGTAAACAATGCGTAATTCGCCCGGCATTTATTGATAATTGAGCTGTTTATAGTAAATTTGTAGTAAATAATGTCAATTCAAAGAGACGACTGGGGAGAAACAAAATCTCACACTCGTGATAGGTGTTACTGAAGTATCTTCGACTCGTTTCTGGCTTTTCATTTCCTGAAACTCGTCGAGGAAACTTCGCAACACCTATCACTCGTCTGAGATTCTATATTTCTCCCTGATCGACACCTAAATTACACAAGAATAATTCGACACTATTTGATTCCCGACCCTTGATATAACGGTAATCTTTGCTTTTACTCTTTCATGTATTAATATGTATCATACAAATTATTTATTAACTGAATGCCCCTGAAAAATCTATGAAGGTACTGTCACATATCTTCTCTTTAAGATACACAATTAAGTTTTTAATTTTTACCTTAAGAACCTCAATTGTGTCTAAAATTGATTCCTTGATATGCACAAAATAGTTTTTGGATTGGTATAACATAAACCTTCAGTCCACTTTTCAGGATAAATGCTGCTTTCCGAAACAGCATTTCATAGCAAAATTATCGTTCGTCCTCGGCATATATTCACTTCATTGATCGTCTGGTCCAGCAGTTGTACCAGTTTTTACTTATTTATGTTTACGCCCGCTATGCTGCTGTAATTGGGAAGTCAATTTCGGGATCGGGGGAATTCTGCTAATAATCGCGATCCATGTTAATTTCTTCCAAGTTGCTGGGATATGAGAAAAAATGATGAGAAAAAAGTCCATTGCTTATATATTGGGTGCAGCAAGCATTATATTTGTTAACTAGACACTGACCCTTTGTGTGATAACTGGTGATTTCCAAAGAGACAAAACTACATACTCTACATCTAACCAAGACTTAAGATAATTGGAATTAGAAGAGACTTATTGCTCTCAAAGAAACAAAACGATATTGCTGTGCCTTGTCAGTATTTTGATGTCAATAAAGTATTTAGCTATTTTTAGGCTTACCATCATTATTATTGCAGTTATCTAAAGAAGTGGGTTTGCTACGCACTTACTACTGAGTTACTTATACCGTTCTGTCTCTCCGTTTAGCCTTTGATATAATATATAATCCCCCATTTCTTACGAAGGAAAATGCAAATGCTAATTGACATTTTTACTTACTGGGACAACAACACAATGCTAGACAAAAAGGTTTTCCAGCGTATTACTGAAGTATGGATTTGACGAAATAAATTGAGCCTGGATGTGTTGGGCGAATAAACGCAAAGGACTGATTTTCCCCGAGGGTACTATATCATCAGTGCGTCGGTATACATTTATTAGGGTCGCATCACGTTATAAGTGGAAGCAGTAAAGCCTGCACTATAGTGGGCGTATTTATCCGCAACAAGAACGCATATTACGAATTTTTGTGTTTCCTCGCCCCGCGTAAAAATAAAACCATTTTTTCACTGAAGAGTGTGATGCAGGAATGAATGATTGTACAGAAACGATGTGTATGTAACTAGCAATTATATAGATACGCATTATTATAATTTACTCTATGTGTCCGGTATTTTAGTTAATTGGGCTGACTATTGCACCCTCCGGGAGTCCCCTCATGGTTGTACGCAGTCCTTCAAATATCGGTAGTGAGTATAACCTGTTGCTAGGTTTTTGAAAATGTCTTCATTTGTCGGATATCGTTTTTTATGTAACTTAAGCTTGAATTGTAACAAATCTGTAAATAACCATACTGTAAACACTCCGTCTTTACGGAAAATATGCATGTTTCATATGCTATTGGAATAATTATGAAAAGTGCTTGTATGACTTAATTAACTATAGAAGAAAACCATAGGAGTTTCTAGTTTTGAAAAGTCTTAATTTTGTTCTTGTTAAAGTTCCAAATAATAATAATTATCCATGTTTTTAGTAATTTGTGTGACTTATGCAAATTATAACAAATGTAACAGATACAATATTACAAAACATAATTGTAAAAGTGTTATTTGATTCTACCGATACTGAGTGGCTGTGCTCTTTGTCATCAAAAATGGTGCCGGCACAGACCAACTTGTATAGATAACTTGCAAAGTACCCGTTCTGCGGACGTGTTGCACGGGTTGTGGCATACCATGGGGTCACAGGGCCTCTTTGAACACAATGTTCTTGGTACTGTGGTCAGACGTGCAAATGTGCTTGGTGTTTGGTTTTCCTACTCGAGACAGGCCAACATTTAGCATCCCAGGCCCGTAACATAAATAATCGACTAAAAATGTGCATTTTTGTAACAATAACATAGTTGATATAGTGTAGTACCCGGTTCTTCGTCACCTAGACTAAAGAACCGTAACGATAACGTCAATTCAAGCTGGCAGAACATTTTCATTCACGGAATTTTCTGGCTTTAAACAAATTATGGAACAAATTATGTCTTTTTAAAAGAACGAAAGAACGTTACCGTCAACTTATTGTTTTAGGGTCACGCACGTGGGTGAAGTGATAAATTGGTTTTATCTTTTGCTGTTGTTATATATAGTCTATACAGGCTAATGCATGGAAAATACAGTCCACGCGAAGTATGTATTTACGTTGCAAAACAAACAAAGCGTAATTTAAAATTGTCGGTTGCTATAAAAATAGGCCTACTCCATCCTTTTGAATAATGAACAACATGAATAATTTTACCTTCGAACTCACTCACTCTCACTCTTCGTAATCAATAATTTACTACGCGGCTCGCGGGGAAGTTCTCGAGTGCATATATCACACGTAATCGGGCAATGTTCTTGTCATAAAATTCGGGCAAGAAAAATAAAATGTGACGTCAAATAAAAGCGGATATGTGCTTATTCTTCCTTCTTCCAAGTTCAATCTACAAATTATTTTTCGATCAAGAATTAGATATAGCTGTAACATCGCCTGACCATATAATTACCGGTACTAAAATGATCAGCCACATGTCATTCACCACATTCCTCACCACATTCCTTTTTTCAAGCGTCAATATAATCATAAGTTTAATTTTCTTGTTGTACCATTGGGATTCCATGGGGCTATTTTATTTACGTAGTTTCCAGGTTGTTGGATTAGCATAATTTTTATATTATTTTACGTTATAATTTTGCCTTAACAAAAATGAGGATGAAAACTTATCAGAACTTGCGATATCGGTAACAAGAGGGTTAAACGTAAAATGTATAGATTCACCTTATACCAAAGTAATATTGACCGGATTATATAATAAGGTCTTGTCATTAATGAGATATGTGAGATTTGTAAGGAACAACAGATCTAAGCCCAAATTCTAAAAATAAATCAATAAGTAGTAATATTTAATGACATAAAATCAATAATGTTGATCAATTTGTGTTAATGATATGAATGAGATGAATCAAATCCCGCTTGCAGGGTATTTATTCATTGTATTGTAGCTTTTAAGGAATGATTAAAGGTAAAAATTAATTACTTTCTAACAGTACTTTCCTATATATTCTTTATGTACCTAATACGTCGTGGAATTTTTCAAAGGGTTTATCATTAAACCTAGCAAATTTTATTCTTTAATGCACAATTTCTCGTTTTTTAACATTTCTTTCCATTAAATTAAGTTAATATTGTTGTTAATAGTATTATAACTATAATTATTATATTTTTTAATATATTTTTTTGGAATGGCTAGATTTTTTTGATCGACTCGATAAGGTTTGGTTCTGGTTATTTTATAATTATATCAATATTTCTTTTATTCTTTGTGTGTTCTGTAGTCATTCATATTAAAATTATTAGTGTTATTATTTTTATAAGATTTTTTATATAGGAATACAAAATCAATTCAAATCCAGCTAAAATTAAAAGCCCACACAGCTTCAATAGTTTAATATGTGAAACTGCCATTTATCCCGCACAGCTCTGGTCTACTTTCTTTTGTCATATCTTTTTATCTTTTTTTAATTGACCATCTGCGGCAAATTCGCTGAGTTACATCATGATAGCAGTTGCATTGAATTATTGAATGCGACATTATTATCTTGGATTTTCATCATTTTGCCTTCTCCTGTGTTATAATCCTTTTGTCAAAAGGATTATATGTAATTAAATTATAAAATAAGTTCAAAACGAACCACTTATTATCCATAACTGTAGTATGTTTTAAGTTGCCTATGGCGGCTGTTTTAGATCAGAATAGACAGTATATTTCCGGTGTTAGCAATGTGCGATGTTTCGTCAATGAATACGTATACTTTACACTTTAAAAAAAATTTGTTTAAGATTCATAGATTTGAATCAGATTTACCAGTCGCCTACAGCTTGTCATATAACTGCCGGCTGCACAAGTGACATTCACAGGACCCATTTAATTCTACATTCGCACAGATTTCAACTTTAAAATCAGTTTGACATTTCGTGACATAAAACTCGGGAATAATGAAAAACCGGTCACAACTTACATCAGTACTGACTTATTTGAAGACTATATTAAAATTAATAATGGAAATATTCTAAATTCAAGATTTCATATAATACTAACTGAGATTTTAACCCCGTTCAATATGGGAACGTACCCTTAAAGGATATTATACCAGGAATTAGATATTTAGCGTAGTCAGCCATAATATCTCATTCGAATATTTCACTACATATATTATATAATTCAATGGTTATATGAAAATAGGACACTGTACCTGGCAGTGACATTTAGGCCTACCTTAGGGCCGATATATTTTTACCGCCCCCTTTTTATGGATATAATATTGCGTTTAAAAATTGACATAATTGATTTAACTTATATGTTGCAACGTTCGAAATAGTTTGCTATTTTAGCAAAAACTGCTGTTGAAATTAAAACTATTTTTCATTGAACGCTTGAAAAAGTCATCTGTAAATTATCAATTCATAGAACAAATTATAAACGTTGTTGTTGTAAACAACGTAACAAGGTCCTGTAAATGCGTTTCTTTTTGCTTTCTTTATTTTAGAATTAACGATCTGACGATTTACTGTAACAAAAAACAAATAAAAACAAAACTTTAATTAAAGTGCAAAAAAAGACACTGTAACAACTAATACATGTAAGTTAAATGCTCAAAGAAAAATAAATTACAACGACGGAATTAAAGACTAAACTACTGATTAAACTAAGAAAAAAGTATAACTAAACCTACATTATTAATAACTAGACATTCACTATAAGAATACAAATAATTTATATTAATAAATATAAGATTAAATTAACAAATATTAATAAATATAAGATTAAATTAACAAAATTGAAACCTTATTTTAATAGAAAAAACAATAAATAAATTTAAATTAGACCAAAACGCATAAAACTTGAGGAGAACTTTACCGAATGAATACCAAACCCAAAAATAATATAGAATTAAATCTAACAGATTTGAGAATGATTTGCCTGAATGACTCTAAATAACTACTAAAACTAAAACCAACGAACCTAAACTTCAAACAAACTAAAGCCCAAGGACAAACATACGACAAATAATTACAAACAAGCAGAGTTAATAGAACCTAACTCCAACTAACTACTAACATATAATTACTATTACTCAGCAAACCTAACTGAATTTCACTACAGTTGTCACCTGTCAAACATTGTTTAATTTCAATTTTATTTCATTGAAAAAATCAATCGCTATATTTTCAATCGATAATAAAAATGAAATTGATAATGTTTCATGCAGTCGTGGATAAATTCTGAAACAGCGAAATGTCGGGAATGTTTTGTTCAACTTATAAAAATGAAACTAATTTCCTGGTTCGCGAAAAAATAAAATGACGCAAATAGCAATCTTTTTCAATCGTGGATAATTTTATTAACGTGTACAATTATGGATATTGATAAAGTTAAAGGCATTAAAAGATAAAATACACTTTGCCACTCATTTGGCACATAACCAATATTGACATTACAAACATCATCATGTCATGTAATAACTTAAGTCAGATAATAAGCCATAAACATTGGAATTACGATTTCAATATTTGTTGCGATTGTGGTCTTTAATCTGTTCAGCATATGGGACCTTGACAAATCAAAAAGGAATCATCGTTCTCGACAATGGCGTCATCGCAGTCCATATAAAATGTGGCACCATGTGGTGCCATATGGCGTCGTCTTGGTGGAAATCACCGAAAGGCAATGCAATTAAACACACACGAGAAATAGAATCACACAATCGCTTTGTGAATGAATAGGACAACCAGAACAACACTGTTAGGAAGTGATTTATTTGGATGTTATTTGATACGTAATGGAAGTATCCGGTCTGGCTTGAGTAAAGCTTACGGCGCGCATTACTTAACTACTTTAATAATTAATTTTCACGCCGAAAAGTCCATACATGTAATAAAAAAATTAACAACAATTAATTCCTTTTGGTAAAAGATACAATGTTCTTGTCCTGTCGAAATTGAAAGAACTCAGGAGATTTGTACCGATATATTTTTTCTACATAGCGACTAAAACACTTTTAAAAAATTAATTTCACGGCATTTTTTACTTTCGGTATTGCCGTCAAACTATAACATTTTTATCTATATACATGTTTATGCTTTTGAACAACAGTTGAAGCGATGGCTTACAGCATTTATAAATGTCACCAATTATAGTAACACGACAATGATAGGAAGGATTTAAGAAATGAAAATATGTCCTTAAGCCTCTCTGGTGTCGCCAATACGATAATGTTGCTGGTTTCGGTAATCAAACTACTGAAAAACTTTCGGTGACTGATTTCTACACACGAGTTCTCTGAAGACCAGTCGCGACCGAGAATAAATCGAATGTTCCTTCGACCTGAGCAAGGCTTTCGATTCCGTAATTTAAAGCAGTAGCCCATAGCGAATAGAAAATCGTCAGAGTATAGAATTCTTTGAGATGGTGCTGCCGTCAAGATCTTGGTAACCTAGGCACATTTG
>JAYJLZ010200835.1:0-10046 GCA_036873915.1 Tubulanus ruber | reverse complement strand
GTAATAATATCTCTCACACGCACACTAATAACAGTCGTTCCTCTTTCTCTATAACTCTAGCCTGGTACGTGACTCACATACAAGACGAGTACCCGTGCGAAGGACGGGGCGAAGTGTATTAATATTCCACGACACTACAGTATTAATATATCGATCTAGTGTAATGGTTACATTAAAATTTGATATAATTATGAAAAACACTTTGAAATAGACAATAATTGAAAATTATAAATTAGTTTGCCCCGGTAGAGATTCGAACACGGTATCTTGTTTGTCCCAAGCAAACGACTTGCCACGGTGTAATCACGTCGCTCCATTAATTTGACGAGTATGATCGTTATAGAATGCAGAGAGAGAGAGAGAAAGGAATGTAGGTTCCTTTGATACAAATTAAACCCCCCCCCCAGTCCCCAAGACCACCCCATGATACATCTACAGGCCAAATCCCAGCTCATCTGGTGCACTCTAAATGGTAGTTAAGTCTAGCCAAACTGCGTATTATTATATAGTATGTAGTATCGTCAAACTAACCTCGGACAGGATGCTGTGATGATGCCGGGATGTTATGTAGCAACTGTTTGCCGACGACTAGCTGATTTCCGACTATTTAAAGACATCTAGTCCTCGTTAGTCGTAACGAGACTAATAACGCCGGTGACATGGCGCTGTTAAAACAGACTACACCGTAATTACCGTGAAAATCGCTAGAAACTTAGTGAACAAAGTTGTTTGAATTTTATAAATGATAAAAATGATAAAAAAAACTCTCGTAACGGCATTCAAAAGTTCATTTAAAGATGACGAACTCGCTATTGCTGTTATCGAGTCCGCTATTGCTGTTATCGAGTCCGCTATTGCTGTTATCGAGTCCGCTATTGCTGTTATCGAGTCCGCTACTGCTGTTATCGAGTCCGCTATTGCTGTTATCGAGTCCGCTATTGCTGTTTTCGAGTCCGCTATTGCTGTTATCGAGTCCGCTATTGCTGTTATCGAGTCCGTTATTCCTGTTATCGAGTCCGCTATCGCTGTTATCGAGTCCGCTATCGCTGTTATCGAGTCCGCTATTTCTGTTATCGAGTCCGCTATTGCTGTTATCGAGTCCGCTATTGCTGTTATCGAGTCCGCTATTGCTGTTATCGAGTCCGCTATTGTTGTTATCGAGTCCGCTATTGCTGTTATCGAGTCCGCTATTGCTGTTATCGAGTCCGCTATTGCTGTTATCGAGTCCTCTATTGCTGTTATCGAGTCCGCTATTGCTGTTATCGAGTTCGCTATTGCTGTTATCGATTCCGCTATTATTGTAGATGAGTGCGCTATGATTGTTACCGAGCTTGCTAGTAACCAAGTGACCTGTTAGTACCGAGTCCGCTATTGTTGTAACTGACTCCAAGACTATATCGACGTTACATATTATTTGTTATTAGAAATATAAATATCAAATACCGCCGCTTTTAAATAATTGATAACTCCGAAGTAGTTTCCATTGTTTTATAGGTTTAAGTTTTAAGGCTAATGTTGACAGATGGTCGTCCTGGTTCAATGAGCCCTGTTATCCTCAATGATTTGTTTATTTAAATATTTAGCCATATTATCATTGTCTTGCAAGTATAATAATTACATCAAATTGTCAACAACACTATCCATCTTAGCCTCCAGTTGGGAATTATACGCGGTTGTGTGCATGTAAAACTATTTCACGGATACATAGATCTTGTTCTCACAAGAACAATCGTAGACTGTATATATTCTAAACAGATCTCGCGCTCGCCTGCCTTCTTTTCAAGCCGCACATTATTGTCCACCTCTGATGGCAATTATTTAAATATTTCATGTATTGTATTAACATTCACTACTTTATAAATAAAACGGAGGAATCTCGAAACATAGAATAATACAATAATTAAATAAGGGCAAAAATTTATTCTTGCAACTACTGTAAAACTGTTTATATAATATATTTCAAGGTAACCTGTGAGGGTCCTGAAGACATTACGCGATGGTTAAATGCATTATAACAACACTAGCTGACTACCGTGTACAAAATTTTACGACAATTGATGCACGGGAAGTACATTGATGCTCGTCGTAAGAATTCCCTTACAGTATTAATATATAGATATTTTACAAAAAAATCGTTTAATTCCGGATATAACGACAATCCTATTGGATTAAAGATATCATCATCTGGCGGGTATAAGATTCACACAACTGCTTCAGGGCGTATCATTATTTGTAGCCAAGACGACAGATGTTGCAGTGCCGAGCGGTTGTGTGTTTAGTAGTGACATCCACCCGGTTTAGTATCTTCATCAATCCTCAATTTCACATATTCGTCATCTCGAAATCGGTATAAAACTCTGGAAAACAACCACGTGACAGCGATCTCATATTTAAAGTCTCGTTCCGACACTAAAGTCGATTTGAACGTTTCGTGACAGATCAAAACATCGCGTGTTATTCAGATATTTATTGGATTTTAATTTGAAGAGAATCTAAGCTGTTTGTCAGACTAAGTCAAGTAAAGTATGTCTGAAATAAGTTTTGTGATAAAACTAAATCTCATTCATCGTTGAGTAATCTTTTATTATTCTGAAATGTAATCTAAAGATTACTTTCTTATAAGCGCAGCGCATGTGTACCGATGTAGGTATTATGTGTACAATATTATACAACATAACAACAGTATGATACAATATGATACAATATAATACAATATAATACAATGATAATACAATACAATACAATACAGTATAATACAGTATAATACAATATAATACAATATAATACAGTAAGATACAATATGATTCAGATGATAAAGTATGATAGAAGCAGTTTTGAAGATCATTAGTGATTGATGAGTCATTAAAATGTCGTTTATATGAAAGACTTGATTACGTAATAGCGTGTTATACTTAAATCTGATTACTGATTACGCCACTTGTTTTCCTTTCTGAATTTTGTCTTGTATTTTACCGACATCATAAATATTTCATAAATATTTGACGAAAGCGATTATTATCTAGATTCTATAGTTAACATTGTGTGTTCATGAATTCGATCGTAATTACTGATCAATGGTGGATTTAATCACGTGAGACGGGTTACGCGAGACGGGTTACGCGAGACTGGTTACGCTAGACGGGTAACGTGAGAGGGGTTACGCTAGACGGGTTACGTGAGACGGGTTACGCGAGACGGGTTACGCGAGACGGGTTACGCGAGACGGGTTACGCGAGACGGGTTACGCGAGACGGGTTACGCGATACCTGTTCGAGAGCCACGCACGAATCTTTGTTCCGTCTTAATCAAAACTAAAGATTATGATGACAATAATCGTAATTATCCATCCATCATCAGACCATGACATGAGTAAATAGTAATTAATTAAAGGCGCTCGTGTAATAATTAATAGGAAATTAATTACAAATATTTATCCGGGCCAGAAAAAACCGGTCGACGTGCTTTTATACGATTTTAACATATCCTTTTCCGACTTTTTATTAAGTCAAAACTTTGAAAATAATAAAATGTGGTAAAAGAAAAATTCTGGTTGAGAAGACCCCGTATGTAATAATAATAGAGATAAGAGATAGAAGGACCCAGTATATATATAAATAATAATAGAGATAAGAAATAGGAGATTGGAGGACCCAGTATATATATTAGGTTCACCCCTATCTGTCAAATCTCTATCTGTCAAATCCTTTGATCTATCCCTATCTGTCAAATCCCTATCTGTCAAACACAACCTGTCACCCCTCTAATTGAGTGACTTTAAACATATATAATAATGAAGATGCAAATACAACTATTTTATTTTTTGGAAAAAACACAGCATGTTTTATTGCAAGAATAAATTAACTTGTATTAAAGGGATACAATCAAGTGTTCCCGGCGATTTTCGTTGCCGCAATAAACATTGGTTTTTTTAGAAAAAATCATCCCCAAACACTTCTCGACACACAGTTCGTTTGAAAATAAATATAGACGATATTTAGTGAAAAGAAAATATAAAAATATTTGATATATGAACGAGACGTGCGATATCTTAATCGTTGAGACATGGAGATTGGAATGTGTTGAAGTACATTCCTCACTACACGCACGCTGATTGGCTGACTGTACAAAAAAACAAGCTGACTGTACAAAAAAACAATGTTTACTTGCGTCGACGAAAATCGACGGGAACACTTGATTGTATCCCTTTAAGTCATATTGGAATATGAGTTAATACAAGTTAATTTAATTCGTAACGTTTAAAAGAGAACTACACACATTAGATGATTAAATGCGTATGATACTTTTTAATATTGCCTTTTTGCTGTTTTATGAGATGAAAACAAGCATCAATATAATCCATTATATTTCTTTCACCATTTTCTAATTGTCTTTTCATAAATGCAAGTCTAAATGTCCATGTTGACATGCTTTCTTTTTCGTGGAAGGGGCTGCCTTTCAGCTCTGAGTTGTCCTATTGCGAACCACAGGAAAAGGTCATTTGATTATACAGGGGTGGTAAGGTTATACACTATTTGACAGATAGATATTGACAGATAGGGATTTGACAGATAGGGATTTGACAGATAGGGAGACACCGGTAAGGTGTACCACTGAAATCCGTATGACGTGTTTATAAGCAGGGAGTTGTAATAAACAAACACCCCTCCCTGGTATGACTCATCATTCGACTACGTGCGATTCAACAGCAGGTCGCTGTACAAGTGCGACATCTACCAAAAAACTTGAAACTAATCACCATGCAGTGGTCTAAAACTACGATACCATACGAAAAAAAATTGGGAATGGGTGGGGGTCAACAGAGGTCAATTTTTTTCCACTTCCTGGTCGACGAAAATACTTCCGGTTTGAGAAAAAAACCTCATTATACCTCATTATACCTCCAAAAACAACCCTCCAAAAACAACTCGTTCTGTTTCATTTTAGTATTATATGATGTTTGAGACATTATTTTCAATTGATTTAAGTTGAAATAAAAGGAAAAAAAATTGCAATTTAATTACGGATTAGGGCGTAGGTAGGAATTTTTAGCTGGTCATAAATGGTTTGCTTATTTGCTCGGCAATTGCATTTTTATTGAGTGCAAGCGTCAAACTAATCCTTAATACTAATATTATTATTGTTATTCTCTGAGTTTATTTTGTGAAGTAAGGTTTCCTTAATATTGAAGAATTTGTTGTTCACTTATTCCAGGAACTCCATAAACTCAGCAATAATTATACATTTTTCTTTGACTGTTTTAATTTCTAATAATTTGATTCAAAGAATTCTTGAATATTGCAGGGAGTTGTGATTGCAAGGACACGTGATTATCTACACCACCTCTATAGTTTAATGTGCTTATGAAATTCATCGAAATTTAGGAATCTGACAAAGTTTAGTTGTAATATCACAATATCAAGATCGAAGTTATACTCTGATAAGTTAATAATTACTATTTTTAATTCCTGAAGTTTATTTTGAAGACTATGTCAATTAATAAAGTGCATAACATTAAGACTTTGCTGGGATGGATGTATTTACTTTTCTTATATTGGATGGGTCTATATATGGATAGTTGTTATCATTAAATATGATTTCACTGTCGACAATATTAGCGAGATCAAACTGTAGGTTTGAGGAAACCTCGGCCAACCGCATGGACCGTTATTATGGCCTCCTAAGCACATAACTTGGTAAATAATGAAAACATGAAGTGAAAATTGAAATGACATTGTTAACCCAGCTAAAAATAAATATGAAAGAGATGAGTCAATGAATTATAACATGACGCGAATATGAATTGCAAATATTATAATTACATTGTATACATTTGTAATGTTAGATTGACAAAAGAGTTAACTCATTTGAGGCATATTATTTAATCGAGAGTGACATGCATTGACTTAAAAATAATGAAGTGCATGATATCCAGCAGTATAAGATGTATTCTACTGCACCCGATTGTGACAAAAACATAATGTTGTAAACTCTATAGCATCTATGTCAATTCTAACATACCGGTTTCACTGCCCAATGCTAAAATTTATATAATTGCATATGTGGAAGAGATGGGAAAATGCGAATTCAGTTCAGTGATATCTTTAAAATTCAATGATCACAAGAAATTCTATAATAACTTTAACGAAATCATGACAGAAAACAACGATCGATATAATACATTACAATACATATAATACATACTTTTTTACATACATATTTTTATTTATTGTTTACAAGGTCTACGTAGGAAATCTGGCGTACAATTTAACGGATGAGGACTTGTTAGATTTCGTATCGAAATTTGAAGGAGTAGAAAGCGCCATGATTGTCTATGAGAGAGACACAGGACGATCAAGAGGATTCGGGTTCATTTATATGAACAGCGATGAAAACGCAAAACTTGTGAGTGTTTTTAGAAAAATAATTGTTAAGTTGTTACTAAACTTGAAGTTTGTGAATTTTAGATAACTGACAATAGTCGTTAGAGTCAACACCCTTTCACACATGTAGTGCAAAGTTAAACTAGATTAGTAACCTCAATTCTTGGATTCAAAATTATTATTTTTAGAATTATACTCGTGATTAAATTTTTTAAAGAAGGTAAAATAAAATATAAAATATAACTGCAAGCAGTGATGACGTGTGTCTGTTTGTACCGTTATGAATTTTTGCTAGAAGATTGTATGTTCATATGTTTGGAAATGGTGAGCATTGATAATTACAAGAATCTGTACTCGACAAGACCATTCCAAAGATGTATGAAACGACTATGTGTATTGCACTTGGACATGTAGGGGGCGCTCCTTATTCTCGGCTACTTTTTACATTTCATCATTTACTCAAAAACGATTAAAAAGGGTACCCACGGATACATACAGTAATAGAGCACATTAGGATACTTAAAACGATGTTTAATTAGAAATTATTCTGAAAGATATAACCGCCAGAAGCCAGAGGGCGTTGCATAGTACACGGAAATAAGTATATCTCAGTAGATTTACCAAGGATAATCTGATTGTAAATTTGGTAAATATATAATAAATTGACTGGCCAACATTTCATCTTTAGAAATTAGTCCCGAACAGAAACACTAATTGATTTCACCTTCGAGTTCTGTTATTATTTTTATCAGCTTGTTGACGAAATTGATGACACAGACTATGATGGAAGATCAATCAAAGCTAGCATTACAAGAGAAAGGTATCAGTTACAATTCATAATCGTTTAATTATATACTATGAGCAGTATTCTATTGAATTATTTCAATTTAACTACCACTACGTTTTAAAAATGTATCCATCGGTATAAATTTTATTCTTGATTAAATTTAAACCATTCTATATATAGAAATGAAGGTGGCGGAGATGACAATGCAGAATCTGTGAGTCAAGGTAGAGGTGGTAGAGGAGGATATGGTGGAGGTGGTAGAGGAGGATATGGTAGAGGTGGTTATGGAGGACAAGGGGGTCGTGGATATCGAGGTTATAGAGGTGGAGCACTAAGCCGTGGAGGTGGTTATGGAGGATCAGGGAGTCAAGGATATGGTGGAGGGGATGGAGGTGGATCAGGGAGTCATGGGTATGGTGGTTAAATATGGAGGATCGTCAAGGATATCCATATGTTTTCAAATAAAAATTGAAATAAAAACCAGATAACGACATAAAAATAAATAGTTCTACAGTGTTTTCCTTGGATTATTGTGTATTTATTTCTAATCATCGCCATCCGTATAACTTTTTCGCAGATTATGGATAAATCCAAACAACCACAGCAATATAAAGTAACTGATATTTGTTATGGAATTATATTATCTAAATATAACATTTCAAGTACAATATAGATAATAATTGAGCTTATTTTGATTATATATTAAATTACTTGCGGTTGATATGACATTAGGAAACGTTTCGATTATGACAGATTGTTGTTAACCTGATCACACACGATATATAGATAATAATAATAATAACCCTATATTCTATGATAAGGTACATTTTGAACAAATTAATTTGTTTAAGATGGCAATCCCAGTTTAAATGTTCAGCAATATTGATGCCAAAGAATTTACAGTTAGTTTGAAACTATTGAGATTTTTTCATGGCCAATTTTAAAATCAATTATTTTCCTATTTTTTTGGATTCCTTTTGGAGTTAATATTATAGCCGTAGTTTTAGATAAATTAAATGTTAATTTGTTTGCCTGGAACCAGTCTATTATTATTTCTGTATAGGATTTCATGTTTTTAAGAATAAAATTCAAGTTTTTACCTGTTAAAAATAAAGTGGTGTCGTTAGCATAAAGTATACATTTACAAAATTGAAGTTTGTTACTAAAATCAATAATATAAATTATAAAAAGAAAAATTGATAAAGGTTAGTTTCAAATAGATTAATATTACCTTAACACAGGGAATTGGTTTAATTAATTACTTATTAATTACTCCAATTATTTAAAACCTGGACTTACTTCACTTTAGGGAGACAGAGGTTCATAAAGCTGCAGTCTTTTATTGTACTTGGAAGTACATCAAACACTTTTCCACTGACTGTAGACCAGATAGATGTATTAACTCCAGAGTTGTTTGCACGATTAACGAGTTTAGAACCAAATCATCGCGAATCACAATTCCGAGCCTTTCGAGTTTTTTCTCATTTTAACATTATGCTCACGCATGTGACTTTGTTTGAACATTGAGTCGTTCTTCATTTCGGAATAACAAATTTTCAAAATTTCTGCTGAATGACCAGATAGTCTACGATCTATGATGACTGTTATGTCTAATTTGAATGTTTCAATAACAGTGACAGTTACCATATTTACAGTTATGTTTTTTAGTTCACCTCGTACCTCCTCAATTGCTTCATCCAAATTGTTCTCATAGTGACTAACAGACTTGATGGCCCGTCTTAAATCGTTTAGGATTAGGTTCACTTTTAGAGGTTTTTGGTTCTAAAACTGTATTTGAATCATTACAGATACTTTCATCATCAGGGCCGTAGCTAGGGGGTGCGCTTGAACGCACCCCGCATTATATAAGATTAATTTACTTGTTTGTCGTGACGGCATTCTGACTGACCAATTAGACAAGTTTCTTTGACACGTTTATTCAAGTTAACTATTGTTATTCAAAACGATACTTAAAAATTTCGGGTTTTGACACATCTCAAAAAAATAGTTCAACACTTACAAATAATACTGCTCCTGAATGTTGTATTGTTCCGTTTCCATGTATTGTTCCGTTCCCAGTGTATTGTTCCGTGGGGCATCCGATGGTATTGGTTTAGAACAATTGATTATACATTGTTGACCTCATGACCTTTGGCGTCCATTATGAATTTCACGAATCACAAATTTTATTGAAAATACCTGAAAAAACAATATTTTTCATATTTTATATGAGTGTTTTTCAAATAGAAATGTATGCAGATGGATGTCTTCTTTCATTCAAGACCAAAACATAGTATATCGAATGATATACTTGGATTTCATAGACATTATTTAGAATTCTGGTAAATTATTTTCAAAAATTTATTTTAGTTTCTGGGGTTCATATCTTCAAGCCAAATAGTACATGTATGACATATTTGACTATAAAAGACTGCCAAACATGCATGAATAAACAAAAATAAACACTACCTTACAAGAAGGCTATAGGATTTTCAGTAGGCCTAAATGACAGCAGATTTCGGCAACACATATAACATATAGTACACATGTACGGGTACTCTTGTTAATGATTGTCAATAGTCAACTTATAAAATCACTCTTACCGGTAACGACTTACAATATTTAATCTTTATCTGAATCTGAATTAGAATTGTCTACACTAGCTTCTGCCGTTCCAGTTTCAATGTCCTCATTGCCGCTATCACGATCTAGTGTGATATCATCAAGGAAGTCGCTCACATTCATTGATCACCTCGCCATTGTTTTTTGACGCCTCATAAGACGTAACGAAAATAGCATATAACCATAATAACGAAACATAGTCATTTAGGTTCGGGTTGAGGATATCGAAGTGTTATACGTCATCATTTTGTGCATAG
>JAYJLZ010200612.1:0-10053 GCA_036873915.1 Tubulanus ruber | reverse complement strand
CTACGAATAAATAAAATAATAGCAGTTTTATATCATTCGTACAACGTTTCATAACCAACCAACGTTTCATAATCAACCAACGTTTCATAATCAACCAATATAGCGACGTTACATTCATTGCAGCTTGGAATACCAAAATACGATTAAATTCAGATCAAAAGAATTGTATATATATCATGGATCTTATCACTAATTAAAATTCCACAAGTGACGACTAAATATTTTTGTTCGACTTTTTTTCCTCGACTTTGACCCTCTCGCGAAATTCGCGAAAATTTCCTACACTCAGTAACTTACGGTCGACTCGAATTAAGACCAGTGATTCCCTGTTCGAGAAATATTTGGTTCCGTAGTCCAGCGGGTTGATACGAAGGTTCTTTATGGAGCCCTTTTCATCGGAAAGTTCAACTACATCTGAAAACATTACGAATATCTTCACTGGGTGATCACCACAAAACGGCAGTGGTCGCATGAGATATTTTTTGCTCATAATAAAGCTGGGCTCTCTTTATACTCCTGTCCTGTTGTTTCACTGATTTACTCAGAGTTGGACCATAACATATTATAGGTAAATAATTGCCAAAATAATTTTTTTAATATATTAAAAAAACACAGCATTCGCCACCTTTATTTGTATTGAGAATTTCCAACTTGTAATTGAAGAGACAGTGCATATAATTTTTATTAATTTTCCATAAATATGCCTGCTCATATAAGGAACTTTTGAGATGACTTGTTCTCAACATTAATTACTGACAAACTAATTAGACATATTTTTAAACTTAACTAAACACAATCTTGAACATTGTGAGAATTCATCAAAGCTTAAAGTTCTCAACATTAATTTCTGACACGCAAATGCAAACTACACTTACAAACTAATTATAAATATTTCTTAACAAAACTTATCTAAATAAGGTCAACTAACATAAACTTGATTGTTTTATTAACAATCTTATTTACATACTTATCCAATCTCACAATATAAAAATATTTTTGGGCAATTTCAACCTATCAAAACAAATTTGTCAATTTTTACGTTGGCCATTTTTACCTTAGCCCATTTTAACCTTGGCCATTTTTACCTACAATCCTATCCATGGCTCTGCAACAATCTGCTCCGACTGGTGAGCATTTGGTGAATTCTAGCTGTCATACATCTTTAAACTCGCTTGGCGTTATTGAGGTACTGGATCTTATGGTAGCAGAGATGGTAAAATACCATGCCTGGATTCTATTAATGAGTTAATTAACTTTGTATACGGATTTACTTTGGCCAAGCAGTGAGGTGATATAAGACCTCCCTGAGCCAAGCAAAGATCCAGTACATATCGAATCTAATATTCATACTGACTATCATATACAATTACAACATATATATTGGATTCAGGTAGACAAGCAAGTTTGTCACATGTCCGGAACGTCACTAACTAATTAAGAGTAATAGTTAGGTGCTAATTACGTAGTTGTAGAATGTTAGAATAGCTACAGACTGACTAGAGCTTGATTATTATGAGACATGCAACTAACAAATAATGACAGATTATGGGCAAAAAAAAAAAATAGTTAATGATAAAAATATAACTAAAGTTAGAATTTTACATTGCTAAACCGGCATATGTATTAAAACGCTACCCGGTTATAATATTTGGGGTAAAATTGTCAAAGTAAAAAAATCCAACTAATATGTTTTTTATGTATATGTACACTGGACATCATTTTTATTCAATTAAAACTATTCTATTTTCTTTTTTTTTGCTCATAAATTTTATAAACTTCAACCTTCAATTTGACATTCGCATCGATTCTTTATGTTTTCGAGCAAGATTTGATTTCTACAGTTTGGGTTGAAAATCTGACATCTGTCATCTGAAATGAAAGAAATTTTTTAAATTCTACACTGCAGTTTTCATCATCATCATATAGTTGCACAGTAACCTTTTAGGTTTTTAGCCAATGAATTTGTCACAACTATTATAACTTCAGGCGTGGTCAGCACACGGCAGTCAGTTGAAAACAGAACAGTACAATGTCCTTTACTGGTTTAGACTAATTTACAAATACAAATTGTTTTAAGTTTGTTTTTGTGACGAAGGGCGGAAGTTGGGGAGTTTTCTAGTGATCTGTGACGAAAAGAAATCCCATTGGCCTACAACGAAATTTCAGTGCCTCCAATGAATAAATTATAACAATTTCCGTCCTCAATAACAATTTCATTCAAATGATTACAATCTAAAAGTGTCTGTATATTTTATTTATATTTAACACAGCGGTGATATAATCAAGGTCACAATACCAACAAAATAACGCGGTAAAAGGTTACTCTATTTTAGATTTTTATCTAAAGACGCTCTGAGAACACCTGCGGGTTTTCCAGTAAGTCACACTGATCTCCTGTATGCCGTAAATTACATTTCACAGTTCCGACAATCGGCTTCTAGTATAATACGATAATAATACATGTCTCGAAAGCTAATAATGCGAACAACTAAAGTCTTTATTAAGACACGACACAACCGCTCGTGTAAACTCGTCAGTATAAATAAAGCGAAGTCGGACCAGGTCACAGAAACGTGATATTAGATCATTATTATCTATAAAGGCTGCTGTCTTTGTAGTCGGTGACGTATAATAGTAGTTATTCCACGCCTTGTGTTGTCGTTAAAGAAAATAATGCCTGAGTATTTTAGCAACTTTTCATCCCGTTTAGAAGAAGATTAATCCAACCCCCCCCCATGAAGACGATAAATCCACCCCCCCCCCCCATGAAGACGATGTTATGGAGCATGATTTGCGCATGAAACTTACTAATCTCTTTTTAGATATTTAATTATGATAATACTTTATGATAAAACATTATGATGGAACTTTATGATAAAACTTTGTTATCACATATTTAAATGTTTTATAACTCTATATATAGTGTTCGCTCACTTGTTTATTTGAATTCCTTGTTTAGATATTTATTGCTGTACAAGTCATGCTAGGTGGTTTATGAGGTTCCGATATTTTAAACTCGTTATATTCTCGTAAACCCAGTAGACTGTTTCATTATTGTATATATTATATATATCGCATTTCATATTCCGTTATTACAGCAATAAACTATTAATACTTTTTACAGTATAAGTCACAAGTGTTATTATTACATTCAAAGTGAATTTATTGTGCAAGCAGCAATTTTTAATGAGATTTTTTCACATATTTTTGTGAAATCCCTATCTGTGAAATCCTTATCTATGAAATCCCTATCTGTCAAATCCCTATCTGTCAAATACCTATCTGTCAAATACCTATCTGTCAAATACCAATCTGTCAAATACCTATCTGTCAAATACCTATCTGTCTAATACCTATCTGTCAAATACCTATCTGTCAAATACCTATCTGTCAAATACCTATCTGTCAAATACCTATCTGTCAAATACCTTTCTGTCAAATACCTTTCTGTCAAATACCTTTCTGTCAAATAGTGTATAACTTTACCACCCCTCATCATACGCATTTAATCATCTAATGTGTGTAGTTCTCTTTTAAAAGTTATGAATTAAATTAACTTGTATTAACTCATATTCAAATATGACTTAATACAAGTTAATTTTTTTCTTGCGAAATATTATGCTGTGTTTTTTCCAAAAAAATAAAATAAAATAATTGTATTTGCAAAATATATGTTTAAAGTCACTCAGAGGGGCAATAGGTTGTGTTTGACAGATAGGGATTTGACAAATAGGGATTTGACAAGGATTTGACAAATAAGGATTTGACATATAGGGATTTGACAAATATGGATTTGAAAGATAGGTATTTGACAGATAGGAATTTGACAGGGATTTGACAGATAGGTATTTGACGGATAGGTATTTGACAGATAGGGATAGATCATAGTATTTGACAGATAGGGATTTGACAAATAGGTATTTGACAGGGGTAGATCATAGGATTTGACAGATAGGTATTTCACAGATAGGGGTAGATCATAGGATTTGACAGATAGGTATTTCACAGATAGGGGTAGATCATAGGATTTGACAGATAGGGGTTTGACAGATAGGGGTAGATCATAGGATTTGACAGATAGGGGTTTGACAGATAGGTATTTGACAGATAGGGGTAGATCATAGGATTTGACAGATAGGTATTTCACAGATAGGGGTAGATCATAGGATTTGACAGATAGGGGTTTGACAGATAGGGGTAGATCATAGGATTTGACAGATAGGGGTTTGACAGATAGGTATTTGACAGTAGGGGTGAACCGTAAGCTATCACCGTTTCTCTTACCTCCGTATCTAACTGTGATGAACATCCTTGGACCGTTTCCAGAACAAATGAGGACAAAATCCACAATACGTCAGGAGAAATCCATCAAATGCAATTCAAAATGCATATCTGAATACAGCAGCGTTTCTACAAGGTAAACAGAGTTGATTGACGTGAAATAGTCGCGTACAAACTATACTTGCGCGCCGCTACAACAATAGCACAACGTAAAGCGTTTTATGAGCTAAATAATAAACGGTCGTTCTTGTCCTTACAGTGTCGATAAGCTACAACCTAGCCCACCAGTCTCTCGCCCACCAGTCTCGGCCCCAGAGACGACGGTAACAGATTAATACGTTTATACGACTCCGTTTCGATATTCATTTATTGCAAGCGCGACAAACATACTCTGCCGTCATTGGAAAAATAAACGCTTTCTGTGAGCTATCAAATAATCTATCGCTTAAGCAATCTAATTAGTTTCCATTCATTCGAGAATTTAATAAAACTCGGCCTGATCGCAGCCTCCTTCTCTTTACCTCTGTATAACAACCTCTACCTGGCGTTATCTCTACAACCAGGGGGACCTCTTTAACCCGGGGGACCTCTACAACCAGGGGGGACCTCTCTAACCAGGGAGATGTACACCTCTCTAACCAGGGGGGTAGTATACCTCTCTAACCAGGGGGGTAGTATACCTCTCTAACCAGGGGGGTAGTATACCTCTCTAACCAGGGAGGTGTACACCTCTCTAATCAGGGAGGTGTACACCTCTCTAACCAGGGAGGTGTACTAACCAGGGAGGTGCACACCTCTTTAACCAGGTAGGTGTACACGGCCTCTCTAACCAGGGAGGTGTACACCTCACAGCTCAGTATATCTGCGCAGATATAAAAATACAGACTCATTTTGTTATCCATTATTATTCGAATAAGAATTATTATTATAAGAAATTGTTTACCGTTATCCACAAGAAAAATAAACGTTATGTTGAATGCAAATACCCATCCCCTTAGGATTCGCTTTCGATAAGTAAGCTATTTAGTTATTTATTTATCTATTTATCTATTTAGCTATTTAACGAGAAATTTCTATACTGCGCCGTGTTTGTGATTTAAATAGTATTTTAAATGTCATATTCGCGACGTTTTTCAATGTTTGAACGTGTGATTGACAGTAAGAGTGTAATGTAGGCGGGGCTTCAGAAATGAAGCAATATATTATAAAAATATCTCAAAACCTTAAATTGTTTACATCTTATCGGTTTTAAATTTGATTCCCTTTTAGTCAATAATTTATTTGGAACTTAATAACGTTTTTAGTTGAGTTAATTTCACAAAAATATTAGTTTTTTTGTTTTTGTCAAGTTTTTATGCTGGTAATCAATTTTATTCACTTTTCTCAGCCGAAATAAATATTTGTAGTTGAAAAAATAAACCAAAATTTAAACAAAACGATTAAAAATCGAAGTATAGGTTGCCGTTTGTTCATTCAGTTGACACTCGGTAGAATTGCGATTATTATAAACAAGTTCCGTTATAATTATAATAGTCTGTGTTGTTTAATAAACCAGATGATTGTACGAAACAGTTGAATTTAATATGACGACTGATCGATTACTGAGAATACTAGATTTATGAGGGTCTATAACTTTAAATGACGTCACTGCTCTCGTAAAGTAGGCCCCTACTTCCCGATTGACGATAATTGTGAGAAACGTGATTATTTGCTGCTGGCGCCATCTCTCGCCGGCGGTGTTATGTTGGTAATAGAATCAGCTGGTGACAGGGTTTTTGACGTTTTGGAATATTATTTGTGTTCGACATTAGTTGTCAGAATGTGCGGTAGTTTAGTGAAGTATGGTAAGTAGAATATATGTCCAATATTAGAATGATTTATTATATAAGTTGTCGCAGTCACAAACGTGTTTTCTAGCGACAAGTGTCGTGTGTGGTTTTTTCAGTTGAGTGAGTAGTCTGTGCAAGTGTCTTCCTAATCCTAATAAATCGTGACATATGCCCTCCAGCGACGTAGCCAGGTATTCTTTTGGGGAGGTGCGTTTTGATATTAGGTCTAAGTCTAGGGGACGGTTTGGGGGTCCTCCCCCAGAAATTTTTTAAAATTTGATGCAAGGAGAAGTGCTTTCCGGGATTTTAGGCACTTAAATTTACTAATAAAATAATCCATTTTTTATAAGAAATTTAAAATATTTATACTAGAGGACCTATATATAATGCGTTCGCCCCCAATGTACCCCCCTGTCTATGGCCCTGGCCCTCATGCCATTACTGCCAGTGACAGTGTTTGATCTTAAATTACATGGCACAATTCCATTTAATGTATCCCTCATGTTAATCGTAGATATTAACTTTCTAAGGTTCATCTTTTGTTCTTTCTTTTTTACCTTAACGGTGCCACAGGTTTTTGCTTTTTTTGGAACCTAAGTCTAATTAATAATATTAATAATATAGCACATACCGACAAGCAGAACTCCTAGGTCCTAGGCTCAGTAGGTTATAATGTGTTAATCGATGAATGAAGTGTTAACAAGGTAGAATGGTTGCAGCTGTTTCACGTCGGATATAACACACTAGTAGTACTCGTTATGAATGATACTACGGCTGACGATATGAATGATACTACGGCTATCGACTTGTTAGCACTTGTAATCAACATTTCTGACGTCTGGAATATTCAAATGTAGAGAATTATCCTCATACTCCCCTTGTTTGTTGGTAAGGACTTACTGTGCCCATAATGACTATGCAATGTGAAAGCTCGAATTTTTAATTTGGATAGAAGAATATTTAGGTTCGAAGATATTATATTTTTTCGTCATTTTATTGTCAATTTATTAAGTACCGGTATACTACTGTAATTAATTAATACATAATCCATTATATTTAGATTTTACTAACTATAAATCAATTGTAACAGCAGAATTTCTGATTGAGCTTTAGAAACGATTCTTTTTTATTTCAAGAATTTTGAACTACTGGATGATAAAACAAAATATAATTGAGGTTTTAATATATAAATACATGTACTTGGCGCGGGGAGGGGGTGGCAAGTTTACTCGAGAAATAGAACCAAAGACCTAAACATGTATTTATAATAATTTATTGTGCTCTATTTTAATAAGATGCAGAGTTTAAGTGATTAGTTTTTACAATGTATTTCAAGGACTTAAATCAGCAACAAATAACCCAAAGTTAGAATGTTTGAGGTTGTCATGGGAACTTATTTAATTAAAACGCTGGTTTAAATCTATTACCTTGTTTATTTACTCAATAGTCTGTAGTCAAATCACAAACATCTAGACATCTGTGCCTCTTGTAATATGAACAGTTTCCCAGGTTAGTTCTGGGTACTGGGATAACTAAGATCTGATTACAGTACTAATTACCTATTGATTAATACGGCCTAGTTGGGTGTGACACAATAATATTGAAGCCGACATGTTTTTCTCGTTAGGATTAATACAATAAATACATTGTTACGCTGGTAGAGTCGACAGTTCTAATATTTTACATATTTCTCAGCAGGGATTTTATCTTCCAGGTAAGGTTAAATTGCGACCACGTATTCATACTGTGTGGGTAATATTCATACTGTGTGGGTAATATTTATACGACAAGTATAAATATTTGTCCCACACCATACATCACTATGAACTATATAAACAGGTGTATTACTGTCTTGTTAGTCAGGTATGAATTACTTTTAGTTCCTTATTATAACAACGTCACGTGGGACCTCCCCCGACCGAAATCAGTTCAGTTTTAGTGAGAAAATCACCTATTGGTGAGACTGTATACCTGTCTACCTACAAGCTGTGATCTGACAACTCTTGTGTTTGAAAATACGAACATATGTTTATTGTGAACTAAGTCCTGTTAGTTATTACATACTGCGCTGCGGCTAGTTATTTCACATACTGCTGTGACCGGTTCACATGGTCCTGTGACTGGTTCACACCATGCTGCTGTGACTGGTTCACACCATGCTGCTGTGACTGGTTCACATGCTGCTGTGACTGGTTCACATGGTGCTGTGACTGGTTCACATGCTGCTGTGACTGGTTCACATGCTGCTGTGACTGGTTCACATGCTGCTGTGACTGGTTCACATGCTGCTGTGACTGTACTATCGTGGTTGTTTAGTGTTGTGTATTTGTTGGTTGTTTTATAGTGTTGTGTATTTGTTGGTTGTTTAAGTGTTGTGTATTTGTTGGTTGTTGTAGTGTTGTGTATTTGTTGGTTGTTTTATAGTGTTGTGTATTTGTTGGTTGTTTTAGTGTTGTGTATTTGTTGGCTATGCTCCACGATTATTAACCTAGTCTTACTTGTTTATGAGTGGTTGACATTTATAAGATGAGAGATGAGAGATATGTTACTAGTGTGACGTATGTTAGTTCGTGTAAGCAAACTTCACACTTGACAAGACCGTATCTACTTACTACGGCGGAGGCTGCGGCGGAGATGTGTGAATTATTAATGTTCTTGTAATTTGTTTTTCAGGATGAGGAAGAAGGTTTGTTAACGGAGCTGTACTGAGTTGTGCGGTGTTCTACAATTAACATCTCAACTCACTTGAGAACTGTGATCTCTTAGTTGACATGGAGGAAGATATAAGCCAACCGCCTACCATACAACATGCGAATAACACGGATAAACCACACACGAATTGCGCTGACAAGAAAAAGAAAAGTGTTACTCTGTTTTGTGGTCAATTTCAATCTCATTCTTACAATCTCGGTTCAAGTAAAACCGGGCAAAAGAAAAGCTACAAGTCCAAACTGGGCAGTATTTTCAAGCGCCGTAAAAGCGATGCTGCGAAGAGTGGCGAAATCAGTTCAAATGTCAAAACAAAGTATCACTCGTCGTCGTGGTGGACCCGGTCCAGGCGACCTCGGTCTAAGTCTGTTACTGTGGAAAGCTCTAACGAACTGGGCACTTGTTCGGGTACTTGTTCGGGCACTTGTTCGTTTGAAACTTCGTGTAGAGTGGGTAAAAGTGTGTCGATAGATGAGCTTAATATGAAGAAGTGTAGCTTGAATCATGTTCCGAACAATCGTATACAAGCTCAGAAACAAGCTCAGAAACAACCTAGCCGATTTAGTAAGTTAAAATACGCACTTGCGTTTACGGGAGCTCATTTCGGCGCGTCGCCGGTTCTGTCGACCGCGAGACTTAGCAACGAGCCTAAATCAGTTCAAACGGACAGTTTCATTGTTCAAGACCATAGCAACAGTCACACACATGAACAACCGCTAGAGGGCGACACAGAAGATATACGACATGAATCTATCTACCACGTGACTTGTAATTCTAGTTCGTCAGATTTAGATGTCCCAGATATTGACCACGACTCGCGGTTAAACCCTGAACAGCCCCCAGAGAGTTGCGAGGAAAGTTCCGGCGCCATGTGCAACGATTATCTATCTCAAAATGCAACAATAGAACAGGGAAATGCGCGCGTTGTTATGTGGGATTATCTCAGCCCGTCGTACGATTATCGCGCGACAGGTCGCAGCTCTCCAGGAAGTCACAAATCTAGTACCGGCGATTCGGCCGTCGACCTGAGGCCCCCTCTATCGGACGACGATCACTGTGAAGGATTAAACCAGAGTAACCGGAAGTGCCCTCGTCCGAGCAAGATGAGGTCACCGATCGGAACAACCTCACCCCCTCCGTCAGTTGTCATCAGTGATCACAGCATGTCTGATAACTGTCGACCCGCACTGACCCCTGGTGACGACGGTGGTTTACAGATTTTACCGTTGTTCAG
>JAYJLZ010200501.1:0-10055 GCA_036873915.1 Tubulanus ruber | reverse complement strand
AAATGGGGGGTGGCTAGCCACCCTATTCACCCCCCTGGATCCGCCCCTGTTTCTGTTTGTGTACGGTAATTTTTTAAAATAAATTTTTGGGGGGGTTGCAGGTTTTTTATTTAAGATTCTCCCGACTGTCGCTCGATCTTAAAGCGGCTCTCGAGAGCGACAGTCTGAATCCGCTTATATTGGCCCTAAAATAAAAAAAACCCATGGCGAATGCCTAATTTACAAAATTACGACGCCTAGGCCTAGTATAATACTAGTAGTATAGCACAAAGCTTAGTATTTCCCCCGCACCTTACGGCAGGCAAAAACAGGTCATTTAAAAATAATTTATTCATCTTACAGCCTAGCTATACGGTCTCTCTGGGCCTATAGATATGGTAATATTAAGAAACAGAATTACCGCTATAGATTAGATGCATTGTTAGGAGGAGAGGACGACGACGTGTGTCTTCGCGAGCACACGTTGTTCAAATACAACACACGCGCCTCGTTCCCACCGCGCGCCATATTCGAGTAGAATTAGTCAGCAGAATCAATAACAACGGACGGACGGTGTTCTTTAAAACCGCGCTTTCACGCCGTTGTAGAAGTCCGCTTTTTGCTTGCTTGGAGTACTGCTGCGCTTGGCCACTGCTGCTACCGTTTGCCTTTTGGCCTATAACTTATTTTATTTCACTGGTGGTATTAAATTAAAACTGAGCGTGCCGTACGTAACAACGTACGTTACAACTTAGCCTAAGCCCTAAGGGAAGACTACGTAGCCGTCGGCTTAGGCTGTGTAATAATAAGCCTATATTTTTTGGTAAGATTTTCGCTACTAGGCCTATTCAATATTGATTATATTAATTAGCAAGGCTACTAGGCCTAATTAATACTAAATTAGGTAGTCTTAAACTAGTAGTTGTATTAGTTAGACAGCAGTATAAGCCTGCCCTTAAATTAGGCTAGGCTGGGCCTACCCGCCTAGCTACTAATAGTCTGGCTTAGTTTAAATTACTTTAAGCTTCGGCAGTGGATAGCCGTCGTTTATGGCAGAGGACTTAAGCCAATCGCTAACTAACACTACCCTACTTCCTCTATTTTACCGTACATCTTAACGTACAGCATCGGCCATCGCTGATTGGCTGAGGCATCTGCTGTACGGTTAAATATCAAGGCCATAGGCGTCGCTAGCATATTTCCAAAGGGGGGTTCTAATTTTGTTTATAGAATCCCCAAATCGAAGCGGGGGTCTGGGGGTCCCCCATAAATTTTTTGAAAATTAGGAGTGTTTTAAGTGTTTTCCCGTCACCAAAGAACGTTAGAGCTCACCACAAAACATGAGAGTTTTGAACGAAAGTATTGTCATAATGATCGGCCACCGGCTTGTAGTAACAGAAAAAATTAATAACTGATACTATTTAATTGTGATAAAAATAAAATTCACTTGTATATTCACTACAATATAAGCTTAGGCCTACACAATGTTTTTAAAACAGAAGTTGGCGCTACTAATTTAAATCACAAAAACAGTAAATTTGCTGATTGGATGCGTCGGGGGTGACGTTCTAAGAATATATGCACGATTTCTTTATAATCAACGGGGTGTCCGTAATGTATCTTCATCAGGGCAAGTGCTGAAAGTCGGGATGTTCCTGTATTTGATCTGAGCTATGTTCTTAATCTTCTAATTGCCGAAAATGACCTTTCACACTCGCAGTGTGCATGCTATTTTCAGTAATGTGAAAATATTCGGGAATCTGAATCAAGATGAAAAAGGGGGTTCGTCGCACCCCCCTTACCCCCCTGGCGACGCCTGTGAAGGCCAGACCAGAAGCTTCAACCTGAATTTAAATATAACATAAAACCTGTACTGAATTATCCAATCTGGTGCAGCCAATTTGTCTAATATATTGAAATTTATATATGAGTCTTATAAAAAAAGTTAATTTAGGTAAAAAGTTGTCAGCCATGGCCGCGGTAGCCGCAGCGCTTCCGACGGCCTTGAATATCCACTTCGTTAAGCTTCATTTTAAAATAATTTGGTAACTGCAGGGCAGTGCCGAGCGGGGGTTCGGACGAACCCCTTCTGCCGAAGATGAGCCCTCCCCAATAACGGCAATTTGAAAAATCTAGCTGTAGGCCTAAATGGGGTCCACATCTCGAGGAACCCGATCGTGCCCTTTTCTATATATTTTTGACCTGCCCCTTGAAAAAGTTAGGCACGGGCCTGACTTGAGCCACCTAAGTTTATTTATAAGAGCTAGCAGCGACCAAAAGTCCAAAACAAAAGGGCTGATTAAGTGTCAAAAGTGATGATCATGATGACGATGATGATGATTATTGGCCTCTAGTCTAGGTTTAGTCTATGTATCGTAGTAGTTTCAGACAGTTTGAGGAGGAGCTGGATACAAGAATAACATAATCTTCGACAGAAAACTTGTATCTTTGTATGTTAAGCCTTGGCCTATGTAGTATGATAATTGTATGATGTATAAATCAGTTGCTTAACTTTTAGCCTAGATGCTAGAGTATACATTCCCAACGGATCAAGTCAAATGCTGAAAATAAAATTGTTTCTGTTTTATTTTTTAAATGGTGGGGATAACAGGGTTGCCAGTTTTCCGTATTTATACGGAATTCCATATTTAAAAAAAATAGATCATATTTACATATTTTGTCGATAATTATTACTTGTAAGCTTATACTACCTAGGATCATCTAACTACTAGGATTATACTATACATTTAATAGCAGAGTCAGTCCAGGTAGCAATTAGTTTGCCATATTCTTTACATTTTATCGTAGACTAGTGAGGATTGGTGTTTTTTTGTTATCCATTTAGCTTTAAAAATCATTCGGAATTTGGGAAAATCAATTTCAGAATCCTTTTTTAAAAAATTTTCCTGGAGATTGAATTAATGAATAAATATTCTGAATAAGCCCGGCAGGCGAATCACCATTGTTATCCCTAATGCGTTTTTCCAATAACAAAGCTGGTATGAAACTACAGTGGAAACACTCCCGCAGACTATACATGCTATTTTCATTTCAACATTGACCTTGCTGAGCAGTTCCGAATGAACTCACAACATTTTGAAAACCAATTGCATCGTTCCTTTCATATAGACTGTTGTCACAAGAACTTATGGAAAACACAATACTGCTAGCACTTTGTTAATATATTATAACATTTCCCATTTCCTTGGTTACGGGGACACAATCTGCGCACCTTTGTTTATGGCAGAGATTTCACTACACGTGTAAACATGTGGAAATCTGTTACCAGAGCCAGAGAACCACCAAAACATATGTCCCTGACTTGATTTTTTAGAATAGTTGTAGCGTACGAGAAATGTTGAATGGAGTTGATTATTTTTATTAATTGTTTGGCCCCTAGGTTTTGCCCAGATGGCTACTGACTGCTTAAAGTTAATATTTAACACAATGCTGGATGCAGGTCTTATAATATAGCCTATGTAGAATATAAAATTTGTTTGTTATTGTCTCTTTGACTCTTTATTCTTACCTCTAATTACTGGTACATCAAAATATGCGAGTTGCTCATGATGATTGTATCCCAACTTTCTAGGTTTTAAAACAGGAAAAACAGAATTATTGCCGAACTCATTTGATTCTATTTATGTTAAATGTAACAATGTAAGTTGACACCAATGTGATACATTGTTTTCTAATGAATATACCTTTTAAATTAGTTCAATACCATTTAATTTGGTAGGCTTGATTATGGTATATTCCAGGCTACATAAAAGATAAGGGACCGTTCGTGAAGTACGTACACTTTTGAGGGGTAAGGGTGTCTAAAATTAGCCATTTTGCCATAAATAATCGATGCTTAAAATTTACTAAAAAAAGGTTCTATATGAACAGCCCCCTAAATAGTTATACAATCTTTTGTCAGTACTTCCAAACCAATTAGTGTCAAAATGGCAGCACCTTCTTGATATGTGTAGACCAATGATCAAACTCCTTTGACAATAATGGTAATTAACTTTACCGTAAACATATATAACATAAAAGCAGAATAGCATTCATATACGATTATTCGTGCAACAAATATGTAATCAGCTATATTAAAACACCTCACACTCCCAATTAAGCCAGTGTCTTATAAAAATGTGGTAAATATATAAAAAAATTAAATTAATATTATGTATTGGACTCTATAAAGAATAATACCAACCTTACAACCTGTATATATTTTATCTTCATGCAACACCCACAATTCCTTACTCAAGAATGGGCACTTAATTGGTGACCTTAAATTTTTTTATAATTTCTGTATGCTTATGCTTTCGAAAAACAAACTCATCAATTTTATAAGGGTGTTTGTTCTCTTCTTGAACATTACATAGCTTTTCGCACTATATTTATCTTATATTGTTGCATGTTGTCTTTCAGGTACAATATGTCTTTCATACCAGAAGATTTTAGTCTGTCTAGTTTTGAAGATGTAGACAATGGAATAGAACCGTTTTCACCATCAGAATTTTCTGATAGAAATGAAGTACCTGTGTTCAGTCAAGACCTCAATAATGATATGATAGACTTTGATCTTAAAGAGAATCTTGACATCAGTAACAGCTGCTTTGTGACTCCAAAGTTCAATGAAGCTGCTTTAAAATCAAATATGTTTACTCCTAATCGTACACCTTTGTCTAAACTACCAACTGTAGAACAAAATTCTGTGACTCCTACGAAGCCGGCTGAGGAATTTTTTGATGATCCTGTTACTCCTACTGCCAATTTAAAAATGTTAATGAGTGCTATAAGTCCAGAAATTAGAAACCGTGAAAAGAAAAAAGAGTTATTTAAACTCCTGAGCATTCCTGGTGAGAATTATTGTCAGTCTGTAGATTGTTCAACAGGTAAAAGTTCGGATATTGATGCTGTTGTGGCAAATAGCCGTAAAGATAAATCTCTTGGCTTGCTATGCCAAAAGTAAGTTTTAATTTATTCTTTCTTTTATTTAATTACATTATATCCAATCTGTGTAGGGCTGCTAGTCTTATTTGTGGAAAAAGATCCAACTTTATTTCAGATTACTAGAATACTAACTTACATATAGTATACGTTAATCAAAAAGTGTATTCTTTTATCATTAGAATAAGTAAGGACATCGTGTTTTTGTGGCAATAGTTTCTATAAAAAAAGTCTCCCTAATTTTAGGTTTATTAGTCGTTATCCAGAGTACCCAAGTAGTTACCAGCAAATTGAAATAAGTTTGGATTCTGCAGCTAATGAATTGGGTAAGATTGTCTTTTATGGAAACTTTAGTGCTATAAATTTTATCTGGAATGTGATGTGATTTCATACAAAAAATTTATCGACACAGCGCTATTAAAAATTTTCAAATAATATTAATACTGTTGTTTTTATACCATTTTTATTTTTTTAGGTGTTGAGAGACGCCGTATATATGATATTGTAAACGTATTGGAGAGTGTTGAAGTTGTGAGCAAAAGTGGCAAAAATCGCTATGCTTGGCATGGAAAAACACATATGGTTAATACCCTTACAAAATTAAAAGTATGTGTAGTCTTAACCTGTATTATAATACCGGTATAGTGAAACTCGCTACTAAAAGTTTATAAGACCAAAATGTTTGCAATAACTGCCAGTTTGTTAAATCTCGATAATTTTAATTACATTTTTAGCCCATTTGGGACATTTTAACAGCTTTTGGCCCAGGTATTTGATATTCAGTATTCACTTACATACATCTGCCTACTAAAGATTGGGTCATTCATATCAAGGTAGCTACCCAAAGGTTGATTTTTTACCATTTTTCAATTTTTTTGGTGGGAAATTTTTTACAGCTTTTGGCCCAGGTGTTTTATATTCAGTATGGATATACACCTACCCAACATACATCTGCCTACTAAAAATTGTGTCATTCAGATTCAAGATGGCCACCCAGTGGCTTCTTTTATACTAAAAAATTGCTATTTTTGACAATTTTCCAAGTGGGCATCAACCCTGGTTGCCATGTTTATTCTGCATATGGCTGATGTTATAAATATTGTCTTATTATGATATTCTACTTCAGTATAATAAAAAAGAAAATGGATCTTTCTTTTATCACTGTTGTACTTGCTAGAAATGGAATATTTAAGAAGCAAAAAGCAAAATCTAAGTTGTCATGTTGATCTACTTTAATCAAGTTACTAGAAGTTGCACGTTAATTTTTTGTGCTATATTTCTGTATTTGGATAGGCTTTTGGTGAAGCTGAAGGATATGGGAATCAAATACGACAGTTAAGACAATTATCTGTTGATCCTGGTCATAGGTCACACACTTCACTGAATAATGAAGACCAGGTTTACAGTCAAAGTGATGAAAATAGACGTACTAGTATGGCATTAATGGCAGCTAGAGGTTAGTTTAACCTAGACCGATTCTGCTTTATATAGGGTAGCATCTAAAAATGTTATACTGTAGAAATTAATTATTTTTGGCTGTTCCTAATTATAAAGTTATTTGAATATTTTTTAGCACTGCTACGAAAGGATAAATCTCTTGGAATTATGAGTCAGAAGTTTCTCATGTTGTTTCTAGTTGCTGATGTAAGTATACAGAAATTTTTCTGGACATTTAAATATTTCCCAAAAATTAAAATATGTGAATGTATTTCCTTTACATTTAAGGTTCAAAAATTGTTTATAAATAATTTTAGCCGCAAGTGCTGAACCTCGATCTTGCAGCAAAAATCATTATTGGTGATTCAAGTATTAACAAAACAGAATATGGAAAATACAAAAGTAAGCTTTATCACTAAACTAAGAATGAATGATTGACATGAAATAAAGGTTCTCTTTTTTCATGATTATGCCATGGACCCCTTAAACATCTGTTAAAAAGCCATGGTCATACAAGGTTATTACATTTATAACTAATAACCAAGTGAATATTGTTGGCTGAAATATTACCTTACAACTTACACTGATATTGTGTTTTCAGCTAAGATACGACGTCTCTATGATATTGCCAACATTCTAACAAGTCTTGGATTGATAGCCAAGTGCCATGTTACTGAACAACGAGGTAGAAAGCCTGCCTTTAAGTATGTAGGACCATATCTCTCTGCACTTACAAAAGGTGTGTATACCATATTTTGCATATGAAAATAAGTAAATTTGATATATCTGGTGAACTATTTTTGATGAATATAAAGCTACGTGTAACAAGTACTGATATATGTATTGACAAACATGTGCTCTATTTGCAGATGAACTATGGAATTGTGATGAGCCTGTTATAAATTTGGCAACAGAATTGTCGCAGTTTCCAAATTCTGTTGAAAATAAACATGAAAAGACCTTTTCAAGACACTCTTCATTTGAGCAAATATGTCGTGTTGTGGAGGAGGAAAGACGCAAGCTGACCTTATCAAGTCCAAATAAGTTCAAAGGTGAGAAATGGGAATTTGAACTCATTGTATCTAGAATTATGACTTCTGGATCCTATAATCGGTTGAATTCACTGATAAGAAATCCTGTCGCTATTGTGCACCATTTTGTCCTACATATAATTTAGAATATTTCACTAATGTTTATATGTACTGCACGCATACACAATTTGTTGATACTTAGTAGCTTGAAGAGATGGATGATCAGCATATCATATGGATGCATAAAATAGATTCATTGGTAGACTGTTAATTATCACAGCTTCCTAAGCAACTATTAATATCTATTGCGGTATATATTTACAGTTGCTGGCAAAGGAGACCCGTTGTTATCAAGTTCTTCCACTGTTCGAACATTCCCTAAAACAACAAGTGGAAATTGCAGTAAACTTTCAAGTTTTGTTGGCATGGAGAGAAAAACCAAAATAATAAAATTATCTAAGCCGCAGGTAAGAAAGGTAAAGAGCCCACAGACTACTATTTTGCAGATAAGTAATGAACAGCTTAAAAACCTTCTCGAAAATGTGGCAAATACCAAACAGGAACGTGTAAAAGTTGTTGACGCAGCTACGCAGTCCTCGCCACTTGGTCCTAGAATGCCAAATTTCATTGGTCAAAAGGATGTTCAGGGTGTACAGATGACAAAATATTTACAGCCTATGCCATCCAATCAATATTATAAACGGCAAAAAATGAGTCCATGTGAGGTAGATTCTACTTTCATGATAGAGAGAGCCGGTTGTGATAAAAATAATGCTGGCTTATCATTTAGTTTTGAACCAGTTGTTGGTTCATTGAAAGGTTCTTTCAGTCCAGTTCCAGTTCCTTCTGCCGCAGAAGGAAATGATCTTTTCTGGAAGATGGTTGATGAACCAGAACCTTTTGATCCGGATAGCTTCCTCCAGAAATCTGACTGCTTTGTTAAAAACCAGTTTGAAAATACCAGGCATATTAAACAGCAAACATCGCTCCTATATTCAACATTACCTGAAATGTCTTCGTCAAGTGTTGACAGTCTGTGTCATGCAGGTGTTACACCTCAACACATTGTAAAGAAACCAACTGTTTATATAAAGCCAATGCGTTCCTCTGTGAACTTTACTGAGCAAGTCTCTCGTATTAACAAGAATGCTTTTGACCAGCAACATTTTGAATTCAATAAAATGTTGGTTTGTGATGATTTAGTTACTCCAATACAAATACTGCAGTAATTTGTTTTAGAGTTTTAGTATGAAGAGGAAGTTTTTTTAAAAATAAAACTAATCAAAAATTTATAAAAGAGATTATATTTTTTTGGAAACATTAACGCATTATAACTCGTTTTTGGGTATAAGATGGTCGACTGTGTTATGACTGAAATAAATTATGTTATAACAAGTTGACACAGTTGTTAACTTTCAGCGTGACTTTCCCTTTTTGATGCCGAATGTCCCGTTGCCCGGTTTATATCTATTTTGCCCCGTTGGCGTTAATTCATTTTATTGAGACCTATTTAAAAAAAATGCAAATCGGCAACATTTAGAACATTGTCCAACGCCAATCCAACTAAGATTATGATATGAACATACTGGAATCTTGTTTTTAGCTCTGTTCGGCCCAACTCCATGTCCAGGTGAAGTATGGTTTTGTCCCAGGTCAGTTTACAAAAGTACTATCCCTGTGATAAAAATTATGTGTTGGCAGCTCTGAATTCAGCCGATAAATAGAGATTCATGGTTTTATAAATGCTCAGTTTTGAGGCTTTTCACTGTAATTAACAATGACGTGGAATAATTTGAATAGATTTATGCTAGATATTATTTATAATAGATAATTTTTATGTATTTCATATTTCCTGACATGATTTACTACAACACTCGAAATACCAAACGACTAATGTTAATACATTTACTTCATTCTCACAATACACTTATATTTTAACATTCGCTTCCTGGTACACTTATATCCATTTTCACTGGATAATTGGCTTTTCATAAAAGCTAATGTGTAAAAGTATTAATTATGAAAATTTGGTTTACTAGCATATCGCATATGATTTATAGCTACAAGTTTATTACCAAATTAACGGTATGCCTAAATCAGTACTTACTCATTACCTGCATTTTTGATGGTGAGGGGGTGAATGGACTGTTATATTATGTATGCATTGTGTATAAATTTTCAGATATAAACTGCTGGGAAATTTGAATGACTAGTTTTATTGAAAATTATTTTATATTGCAGTATATTTGTTTAAGCTGGGTTTCATGTGGTTTGGATGAGTACAGTCTTCGCTCATTCTGTGATAAACCACCTCCCTGGATAAACTATATAATTTGTACCCGCGAGTCATGGTCATTTAAATTTCTAGTGCAGTTTCATATTAAGTATCTAGTCAAATACTATACAATAGTATTGTAACATGTTTCGATATAGCACAACAATGTGTTTTTGGCATTAAGGTAAAGTCTCTGTAATTAAAGTCCAGCTGTACGACGAATTAATAATACGATGATGACGCTGTATGTATATTTTCATTGTCAATGCAATACATAAAGTATTGTGCGTTAAATGGGAGCAATGTTAAAGATAAATATGCAAAGATTTTTTATATGCACATGCATGTTCCTTAGTCGATGTATTTAACAGAAAACCACATGGTAAAAA